>APFE030564213.1:0-12275 GCA_000404065.3 Pinus taeda | reverse complement strand
TACTGGTGATGATGACTATGTTTGCCCCTGGCAAAACTCCAATCTGTTATGACTATGCCACCTACATTTCAGATAAGATGCATGAGCAGTTCATGAACCTATCAAGAGGGAAGGTGTTCAGATACACCTCCTACATCTACCACTTGATTCTATATTATCAACATGAGAAATTCTCCTTCATTGTCAAGAGAACGGATGCACAAAGGCAATCCAAGGTCAGTAGTGTACTGGAGCTCAGTGTTTCATTGCAGAGCCTACTCTCCATACACTTACTATGAATTTATAGACCTCTTAATTCACCTAGCCATGTCCTTGTTCCTAAGCTCGCCTCCTCCAAGACTAACTGATGAGATGCAGAGAATCCTGCAGTTATCCAAATTGTACAGCATTGGGGATTGGTATTTTTACCAAAACTACACCGTAATCAAAATATATGGTTGTGAGTTACCCCCATACAGATTGCCCAAATATGTGCCCATGAGACTATTTGCCCTTGAATACTTCAGGCAATTTGGGAATGCTGATATGATACACTTCTCAGGCAAGGGCAAGAAGGCATAGCTAAAAGTGGAAAATCAATTGGGCCACCTTGTCTTGAACAAAATGGAGGAAGGCTGGAAAGAAGCTGATAGAAAGCTAGAATGCGTTGGCCTGAAGACCAGTTTCCTCTAGAAACCCTATGACCCCAATCACTCCATATCATTCAGAAGGGTCAAATATAGGCTTGCTTGTTATGACCATGTAAGTTTGCCTCACATTGAAAAATATGCAAATCAACCAAAATGGAAAGGGGGCACACTGGAGGAGCCTGTCACACAAGAAGAGTTGAATGAAAGAGCAAGAAGACATCTTCTGAAATTGGCTGACTTGGAACCTCCTGCACAGGTATTCTCTCTGTTAAAGCCTCAAGTAGGAGCAACTACCTCATCCTCCACAGCACATCAGGAGGCAGTCCAAACCACAATTCAAGCTCCCAGCAAAGGCAAGGAAAAAGAGATGGAGCAACAGGTACAACAGGCACAGGTTCAACAACCCCAACAGGTACCACAGCCACAAAAGGAGCAGCCAGGGTAGGGAGAACAGACAGCAGAGGCCCCAATGGCCACACAGCAGTAGCCAACACAAATGGCACCTCCTAGGCAAGATTCAAGGATTGATTCTTCTGTCCTCCAAACCCCACAAAGAGAGGACGTGAACAAGAAAAGAGATCGAGAGACTCCCCTTACTGCATCACCAACTCAAGGGGAGAAGAGGAAAAGGCTAAACCCTTTCTCTGAAGAAGAAATGCCAATAGGGCAGATGTCAGGTACAGGACTGCCCAGCATGGAGGCCTCAGTCAGCTCCTTCCAACAAGAGCAAGATAGGGCAGCAGGAGGAGAAGTTAGCTCCTCAGGCCAGCAAAGGGAAGGTGAGAAGAGCATCAAGCAGCAATTCAAGGACATTAAAAAGAGAAATGAACCCTTGAGGCTACAGTTATATAATCATTTATTGAAAATGGCCCCTACAAACCAGCAAAGACTCATGTCTGCATATGATGCACATGAGGGTAAAATGATTATGAGCCATTTTACACCAACAGTGCAGCAACCATAGTCAGCTTCCGATTATATCAGGACCAACCTTGAGGTCCTGTCCAAGGACATCCACCCAATGGATCAAATTGAACTGCACAAACAAACGGGTGAGATGGTGTATGCCACCTTGGCAGATAAGACATTGGTAAAATATAGGCTGCAAAATAGCCTAAATAACACCACTGCACAACTTGAGCTGGAAAGGTCTTCCTCTCAAGATAAGGACAACAGGATCAAAGCTCTAGAGGAAATCATAATAGAGCTTAGACATGATCCTAAAGATGTCAAGGCAGTGCAAGAGATTCTGAAGCTGAGGGATGCTGATATGGCAGCATTGAGAAAAATGATAAAGATCCCAGCAACTCTTCATCCTCAAACAGAAGAGATTGCCCAGCTCAGACAAGATAAGGATGCAGCTACTATGCTGGTTACATTATACAAAGAGCTCATCCAGACTCAAGAGAGGCTGCAAGAAACAGAGGCCACCCTTCAGAAAGCATTATAGCAAAAGGAGGCAGGGCAAAATTCACAAGCTCCTCCAGAAACAATTAATCTGGAGGAAGCCCCTCAAACCAGTGCCCCTCCCAGTCAGCAGACACAACAGGCAGCACCATCCACCTCAGCACCACCAACAAAGCAGGCTGAAAGCCTTGACATGCAAAAGATGAGAAATGAAATTCAAGCCTTGGAGTCTCAAATGTCAGAGTTAAATCAAGCCAAAGACACTCTGGCTAAAATCAATGAGAAATATGACAAGTCTAAGCAGAATGTGGCTGAAAGAGAAAGGGAGGTAAAGGCTCTTAAGAAGAGAATAACTGAGCTAGAAAAGGAGCTCACATTGGACAAGGTGACATCTGAACTCAAGAGGGTCCTATGGGCTAATATTGGTCAGTCCATCACTAACCAGTGGGAGTACATTGAGGCCATCCATGAGCAAATAACGCTCATTGGAAAAGCACACAAAGAGATCCAACGGGCAAGGGCATCTCTAGGCAATATGCCTGAGATTGCCACTAAAATGATAAATGTGCTGAACTACAAGACAAGCTCCCAGCTCATCAAAATGGGAATTGGCAACAGGACTGAGACCATTTCACTGATCAAAAGGGTCCTGACATTAAGAAACCTGGTTCAGACCCTGGAAAGAAGAACCCAGGATATGCAAGCAGATATCAACAAATTCTAGGACAGGTACATGGCATTACAAAACAGGGGTCTTCCTATCTTGCTGGAGCCATCAGGAAGGTTGCTCTCACATGAAAAATATGCCAAGAGAGTGAAAACTTTTGCTGGAAATCAAATTGCAGAGACAGCTAGTACATTAGCAGAAACAGGACCAACAACAGGACAGACCCTCTTCAACAGAGTGGAGAGTTTATTTTTTATTATGAATGAAATCACACACTTGTTTGATGAGCCTCCCCACTTTTACAAGTATACAGAGGCAGATGAGACCATGGGGTCAATTTTGAGGCATCAATTGCCTACACAGGATGTGTGGGATAATTTGATACAATTACTGTTAAATCAAAGCTAGTAATTACGTTTTTACTTTTTGAAAATATTTAAGTTTTCATACACAGGAAGATAAAGACACATTAGCAGGTATGCAGAAAAGGCTAAGCCAACTCAGCACAAATATTCAGCCACCACAGCAGCACTGGCAGTCACAGGTGACAGGGCCGAAATGCTACAGGAGGACAAAGCTGCACAGACACGTCATTCAACAGTTATAACAAAGTGCTCAACTGACTCAGTGAGCTCCAAAGGTCAAAATTGTTCTGACAGGAGTAAAGAGCCTTTATGTTGCATTAAAGATTGTAATAACTTTTTATCTGCAATTTCTGTACGAGTTAATGAAGATATTTTACCTCTCAGATGACTCAATGCCTGAGATATTTTTGTATGAAACACTTCTATATTCCCCCTCGCATATGTTAGCAGAGGTTGGACATTGGATGTAAGAGATTGTTCATATTGATTCTGCTTTTCTTTCATTGTAACTCTCAGAGAAGTAATACAAAGGATGATGGAATTTCCAAAGCTCTGTGTTGCTTGATGTTGTCTGGTGTTTAGCTGAAAGTGGTAGGATTCCTGCATATTTCATGGCACAATAAGTTTCTCTTGTAACTCTTTTTTATGTGTTTGTTATCTTTCATATCTCTTTCATGTTTCCTGTGTTTAAACAGTTAATAGCAAGGAAAACGAATAGTTCCAGGATTTAATCACAGATTACCCTGAACTCAATCTAAGCTATTTTGAATGTCTTTTCTTTAGTTATAGTAAATAAAGCGTAATTCTTAATTGCTACCCTTTTACACTATATCATCACAGTGATTATTGTTTCAGGAATTCAAGTTTGCTCCTGAGGAATACATCCCTTTCCCACACCCCAGCTTAGTGGAAAATTCTTAATTGCTTTTCACTGGTTGTTTGCACTCCATCATCACAATTTAAAGTTTGTTTCATGAACTATCTAAATGGCCTTGTAACTCCAGCTGCATCAAACTCAGGATTTCAAGAAACCAACAGCCACAGACTCCATTGCCCAATGGACTAATTTTACCTGCAGAACTACATTTCAAAGCTTTCAGAAAAGCATCCTCCCAACCAAACATAAACCAAAAACTTTCACTCCATAACTAGCCTAAAATCTCCATAGAACAGAGACAAACCTTAAAGAGAGAGCCCTCTCTGATTACAGCTGGGCTAGAAGCTGTAGTCCAAAGATTGGTTAGTGGTTACCCCGGCCGTATTCCCTTGGGAGGCATAGGGAACAGCCTGGGTGTTAACAGGGTGATTTCATTGGGATACTGTCCAGACCTGTTGGCAATGTAGCAACACCAGAGATGAAACTAAGACTCTGACATCTTTATTGCTTGTGTACAAATATACCCCTCATCCCAAATCAAAACAATTGACTTGAATTGGCTTGGAATATGTGTTGACCAATCAAGAGAATGGTAAGGGACTATATCTTTAACTCAAGTTTAGTTTTGAAGCCATGACGATCAAAGAATTGAAAAATACTTCTGAAGGAGTTATACTCTCTTTTCACAAACAAGGTCCATATAAAGAGTTCAACTTCTACCAGTGTGCTGCCAATGTTGTAGCTCTTGCAACTACCCTCCAAAATTTTGTCTTCACCTCATTTTGGAGTCTCCCTCCTCGAAATCATTGCAACTATCCTGCACTGATTATGTACTTTTTCTTATTTGAGTTCATTTGTCATTTCATTGATTGTGTACAACTCACTTGTCCTATCGGTCAACGACAAGCACACCCAACACTTGGTTATCATCAGGTCAATCGGTGTTCAGGAAAATATGTGCAAATATGGAGAGCATCTTGTATTCTTCTCTAGAAATGCACAGAGCATCCTAGCAGTTTCCTTGCACTCAGAAATTGCATAGTGTAGGCCAAACAACCTTGCTCTGGAAATTGTGTAGAGTAGGCCAACTGACACTGCTATGGAAATTTATGTAGTTTTAGCTAGTTGTACTACCTCTAGGAATTGTGTAAAAACTAACCCAGCTACACTATCTTCCAGAAATGTGCATAGCAACTAGGCCAACTACACTGCCTTCAAGAAATGCACAGAGTAGCCACATTAGCCGCACTGTCCTATGGAATTGTGTAGAGCTGACCAGCTGCACTTCCCTCCAGAAATGCGTAATGTAGTTCAACATCATTGCTATGGAAAATTTCACAAAGTTGACTAGTCATCCAAGGCCCATCAGTCTATAATTAACGCAAAATATCTCCCTCAGTGACTGTTCATTGCATGTGCTAGCAGGTTGTCCAGTTCCCTCCATAACTATGCGATCCTTCTTTGAATTTTGGGCATCTTTTCCTGAAAAATAAAAAAGTAAAAAAAAATAACATCCGTAGATTTTTAGGATATATTTTTAGTAGTAGTGGTTACATGCAAAACCATTTTTAGAAACTTTCTGCCAAGTTTCGCATTTTCCTAGATTTGTGGCATGCTCGTCATAAACCCTAATTTCACCAAATCTATTTAGTCAATGCCTCAGAGGTCATTCTTCACACAATATCTTGGAGCTCTAGCATTCTCGATACATCTAGGAACCTTCGGCACATTTAGTGAAATATTTGTGAGTAATTTTTTTGTTTTGCGCCTTTTGTCATTTTTCTATTTCTTCTTAGTTTTCAGCTTGTATGAGTGTTGATTCCTTGATTTTACTAAATGACCACTGGCATTTCAATCCATTTTATCTTGTAGAAGTGTTGTTTCATGTTTTTCATTACCTTTCCTTAGTGTCGCATTCATAACATTGTTTCTGCACCCATAATCATTGTTTCAACGACTTACTTCTTGTGTTTATTGGTTTTGTCAATTGAATGATTTCTACACTTGCTTGAATTTCATGCAGATTTATTTCACTTAGATCTACACTAGATTTGCACATGCATTCAGTCCTTAGTGATTTTTAGTCGCCCGTCAATAGGTCTGACCTGCCTTAGCCCATACCTTACCTTGCCCCACTTGTACTGCGCATTTCTAGGATGGAAGGCTCTATCATGCTCCCAGAAATTGTGCAAAGCTTGCCTCCCATTGGCTAACCAAGATTTTCTTTGTGCCCTTTTGGGAGACAATGCCCTAGCTAGTCGTCGAGATTGCACAGTGTATTTTTCCTTGGAAGTAGTCATGCTCACTGGAATTGTGCATTGTACAGTTCCAGTCCTCAGCAGGCTAAGCTAGACAATGATCTGTGTAGTTTCAGTAGACAATTACCTCACCAATAGCCTAGACTATGCTTTTTTTTGTTTCAGTGGTCAATTTCCTAGCGTCTCCAAGAAAAAACTATGCAATTTTCCCAAGTAGTCAACCAAGTGTGTTGCATGTTAGTCCTCAAGTTGCTTTTGGTTTTCAATTGATTTTTTCTTGCCATGAGTGTTTTTATGTCGCCAGGTACCATAGGTGTTCATCAATCTCTCAACAATACAGGTACGATGGCTTCCAAGAAATCATGATTAAAAGACACAATTGAAGGCAATACTAGGGACATGATTGATCAAGGGTCAATGAGCTTGCCCGTCTACACAGAAACACACTTGTACATCGAGAAGGATATCAAGATAACATGGCAAGACATAAACACCATATTTTTGGGTAAGTTTGAGGAGAATCTAGAGGATAGACATGTCTTTGTGAACATCCATAAGTCAGGACTACACAAGGTTGCATGCAGGTTTCTAGTGTTCCCTTACACAGATGTGATCCAATGGATTGTCTCACAGACTGATCCTGAGAAAATTACAATGATAAGTTTCAGTGGAACATGACTTGATTCCTTTAGGACAAAGGATTATTAGGAGATATATCATTTTCCATTCCCTGTAAGAAAGATGGATGCATCGTTTTACACTCCCGATGACAACATAAACATAGGAGATATCTTGAAGAGTTGGGTAAAGGAGCCAACAAAGTTTAGGACAACACCCAACCAGATATACAAAATTAAGACACTCAGAAAGGCATATCAGTTCTTGGTCATCTTCCCATGCTGCTTGTATGGCCAAAGGTGTATATAAGCCTTCCCACAGAGTTGGGTTTGTATGTTGGATCAACTGGAAAATGAAGGAAACCCATTCAATTGGTCTGAAACATGGGATCTACAGTTGAAAGTGCATCTGTCCAATTCTTGAAGTCCACCAAAGGATCAATAAGCAAATTTCTTCATGTCTACATACTTTCTTGATGCAATACGTGCCTCTCAATAGTTCCTTGGCATGGTTTGGGCATGGACACCTTTAGAAAGTTCTATGAACATATAGTGAAACTTGCTCTTAGATTGCAACTATTGAGGAGTCATGTCTAGAATATGTGACCATTTCATCGCCCCTCTGTACATGATGATCTTTGAACAAGATCTGCCTTGCATGTCCTAGGAAATAATAGAGGTGTTGCTAAACATTGCAGATTGTTACATCTCACCCAAGAGAACCTTCATCAGAATATACATAGTAGAGAGAGATCTACATGTGTTGTCAAGGTTTGCCATGGATAAGTTGGTGATATAAGAGGTTGCATACCACATCTTGATAGGGTTGGCAGCTGGATTGCAAAGGAAAAAGAAGGAACCAAGACGTACACTTCTAGTGCGAATTGAGTTATATGTCATTGGGAGTTTGAAAGACGCAAATGACAAAGTAGAAGACTTCAATAAGTTTAAGTTTGGGACCAGGAGTTTCAACCTGTATGACCAACATGGTTTATGCAGAGACCACTATGTGAGAGTATACTATCCTTGGATTGATGGAGCATGTCATTGGCTAGAGGAAGACCCATGGAGATATTTTTACAACTCCTGTAAGCTCCATGAGCCTATCAACATTGCAGTGGAGTGACTAGCAGCACTCAAGTTAGCAACACAATAGGGAGTAGCAACAACAATAGGAGTAACCAAAAAACCTATGCAAGACAAATGAAAGAGGAAGATTACCAATGGCACAAATGTAAAATAAAGCTACAAGTTTAAGGAAGGCATACTTGTGCAAAAGGTAGCTTTGGGGATAGACATAAAGAGGCCACAACATGACAAGAAGATTGCACAAAGAAAGAGAGAAAATAAATGGTTGGAAGATACTGAGAGGTTGTTGCATGAAGTCTAATAGAAGCTCGGGGAAGAACAAGAGTTTCACAGACAGAAGGAAGAAAAGAACAAGAGAGGAGAGAAGTAAGTGGAAGGCATGGAGATAGTGTAAGCTAGACCAATATAGGTTGAAGAATCTAAACCAGTAGCAGATGAGGAACATGGTGAGAAGTTGTAGGAATAAGAACTTTCTCTACAAAATGAACAGATAATACAACAGATGGATATGGAGGTGCATCAGCCAGAACTAGATCAGGATATTGACCTTATGTCCACAACAACGGAGGTCACTCCATAGGCTTCAGTAGCTCCAATAGCAAAGCAAGTCCTGAGTGAACAATGGGACACCATTCTCCTTGGGAACCATCTAGGAACAGAGATGTACAACATAACCTTTGATGAATCACATCATAGAGTTGTACAAGAATGTAGAGCGCACACCCTGGATGAGCATGCATCACCTACACACTTAGAAGAATGGGTGATTGTGTTAGATGTATAGATACATCCAACTGCCTTGAACAATACTACAAAGGCTAATTCCAAAACCACCAACTCGAGTGTTATGCTTTTGATAGCAGAAAATGAGTGCATGGCCAAGGAATTGCAAGTGGTGAAGTAGAGAGAGGAACAATGAATAAGATCTGCCATAGTAGAGATGAAGGTGGACATGCTTTTTGAAGTATCGGCTCTTGAGATAGTCACTAGAGAATGTATGAAAACTTTGTCACTGTCTACAAGAAATTTGTCCACCTACATGGTCATCCGTAGCACTGCACCAAGATAGCATGAACGCTTGCAGACATACTTTTTGAAGTTGATCATGTACATGCATGGACAATGAGGTACAAGGGTGCCTTGCTTCACTTGCACAAGATGGTGAAACCATAGGTGGAGATGGACAAAGCATGCATCTGAAGATAGATCTAAAACTATGAGGAAATCCTATTGCTCATCACTACTATCAGGGCTTTGCATGCATAGTTGCATAGGAGTTTGGATGTCGTGGTGAGGAATTATGGCACCCCATCAATTGGTACACTCACTGAGGTCAAGAGAAAAAGCAAGTCAAACTAGAGCTTGATGCATACTTCGATCAGTTGGTGCTCACGGCCACTAGCACATATTTGCAGGTCAACACAGATAGCATGCATATGTACATCACTGGTCTAGCCAATATCAAGACTAAGCTACACATGTTACAGGATGAGTTGGATTGAGGTTTTGAAATAGTATACCCAGAATCAATGGAGGCAAGAATTCATTTCCAAAAGGATTTCATCAAAGAGTGCACAGATGCCATTGCACACTATCAAGAATGGTATTAGTTTGTCACCGAGGATCACATAGCGAAGGTTGGTGAGCTAGTCTTTCCATAGTTGTCTAATTCTTAGTGTTGTCTTGTTTGGCTGGCTCAAGCCAATTTGTCCCACATAGGTATATGTGGAAAATGCATCATTTTTATAAACATGATGTAAATTGAAATTCCAAGTGTCATTAGTGGAATACAAATAGTCATATGTAATGTAAGGAGTCATGAGGGTTGTCCAAGAGTCACAAAGGGGAATGTCAAGGGTCACCCAATCCTTTGTTATAAATAGAACCTCATAACTCACAGAACAAGATTTTTGGAGCCAAGCTTTTGCTAGGCATTTCCTAGAGAGGGCTTGGAGAGTATTGTGATGAGACTTAGCTTCTCAATAGTGCGGAGCAAGCACATCTCTTTGGAGGAGCAGGAAGTGTTGACAGTAACATTCCACTATTAGCACTAGTGGTGTTCATGGTTGTATGTATGGATGGACTTTCACTTTATATAATATAACAGATCCAACACATTTGATGCATATGTTGTTATTGTAGTTTCACTATTTAGGTTACTTTAGAAATGTATGTAGTTTTATTTATGCATTGTGTATGGACTATTCCGTATGTGATTGTATGAATCTTCTTGAAGCGTGTTCTTGATTTAACGCATCAGTTTGGATCGTCGACTATTATTCTTTCCATTTGTTGATGTCATTTAGCTCATGTGTTCTTTTGAAGCTACATACTATTAAAGGCTTCTAAGGGACACACTACTTTCCCCCTCTGTGTGATATAACCTCCCCATGCATCTCTCTTGAGTCGTTGCAAGGTCACACAATTGCTTCTAACAAGTATATCTTGCTTACCTCTATGCGCTATCGTAGTCAATGAATAACTTTACTACCCAATGGTAGGACTCCTACTCCAAATGGCCTGAGGTCTAGTTGGGACTTCTTACTAGGGAGATCCCCTAACATGTTGGCGGGACCAACACCATCAACAGTACCCCTTGGAGTTGTCTTTACGATCTTTTTAGACTCTCTAAATATGAAAAGGCCATCGAGTTTACCCATATGGACCCATTAAAGTTAATCACATGTGGAAACATTGGACAAAACAATGGCTCAATATCTATATTATAAAGGATATTTTGGTAGCAATCAATCCCTTGAACATGATACCCCCTCAACAAACCTCTTTATCATATTCTTGCTGAACCTTACCATCCTATGATTTTAGCCTTCATACTTTGATGTTCCTACATCCCTGTATCTTAACACTTTTTGTTGTTCTTGAGCCTAAGATGCCTGGTAACCTTGATGTTGTGCCTTCTATTTTTAAAGGGATTCATCTACTCCCTACTTCCTGTATCAACCATACCATTATATGCCTACAATTTCCCTTCATCTATTTGAACCATTCCTCTAATGTATATCCAAAAAAATCATTCTTGTCTCATTTCATGTCAACTGATGTAGAACAACTTATTGCCTACTGTTGGGAGTGGGATCCCCCAAGGGCAATTTTGGGGCTAAAAACCCATGTTTTAGTCAAGTTTTCATAATATTATTGTAAAGACTACAAATTTTGTAGTCAGGGAGTGTGAAGGTATTATATGTCACAAAGGGTAGTCTGCCCCTTGTTTTGTAAAGTAAAGTTGGCTGTAAGAGATCTACCCATGGTCCACGGACTATGGGAGTGTATAAAAAGAGCTAAGCTCTAAGTAGTTAATAGGATAACAAGAGGAAGAGAGTCATAGCTTTAGAGCAAGAAGTCTAAGTCTTGGGTTGTAGCATATGTAGAGGCTCTGCAGCTGAGTGTGTAGAGGCCTAGAGTAGAAGTCCGCAGTTGAGTGTGCGGACGCCTGCAACTGTGTACGTAGGGTGAACAGAGTCTCTAATACTTGGAAGATAATAATAAAAGGAGTTATTCTACAACTTTTGTGTTTGTTCTGTTGATAGGTTTGGATATTTTGCATATGAATTTCCTTTATTATGCTTATATGATGTGTGAATGAATGCAATTGCATTGAATAATTGAATGCAATCACAAATATCTACTTACGTGGTGATAACATTAAGTATTGGACAAGATAAGAAAATCACTTAGGATAATTGAGGAATCTACATGGCACACTACTATAGTAGCACAAAAGTACCTGAGCTATAGGTTAGAGCTGTGCGAAGGTCGATCATGTATTTTTGTGAAGGTATTGAAAGCTGGAATAGAGGGTTTGTATTACAAGCCCTAGAGCAGGATCACCTACATGAAGGTAGGGATAGAAGACATCAAATGACATCACAACCATATCAGGGTGTGGAAACTTAGTTCCAGCATCCCCCATACTACTTCAAGTGAGACCTCGGTTTGCGCTCCATGGGCTGATGCTGAAAGGGCCAGTAGTGTAGGGATTTGTTTGGCTAAATAATGCTAAACCTAGGCTAGGACCCCTCAAGCCAACAAATTATTTCATTGTTGGGACAAGAATTTGCATGAGAGATGTGCAATGTCATATCACTAGAATCCAACTAAGAAGGATATTGAAGACTGGTTTGATAGAAAGATTAACGAATCTACAGCATGAGAGAATATAAACCCATAACTTACAAAGCAACAGTGGTTGGACTGGTACATGTATACAAAGATCCATAAGAACTTTTTCTACTCTTTCCCTATTGATCTATACAAGTGGATTGTGAAGCTAGCAGATAGCCAAGGAAGGTGGAAACTTGACAGTCCTATTGTGTGGATCCCAGAGCTAGTGCGAAGGTTGGAAGCT
>APFE030564208.1:0-26379 GCA_000404065.3 Pinus taeda | reverse complement strand
CTACTCTACTCTAGCCTAGCCTAGCATGCTCTACTCTAGGCTAGCCTAGCTTTCTCTAGTCTAGCATAGCCTACTCCACCCTAGCTTAGCTCAGCTTACTGAATCCTAACATACTCTATCCTAGCCTATTATAGTCTAACCTATTCTAGCCTATCTTAGCTTAGCCTACTCTACTGTGGCTTATGAGGCTACTCTAGCGTAGCGTAGCCTACTTTAGCCTACCCTAACCTAGTGTAGCCTACTCTATCTTATCCTAGCCTAGTCTAGCATAGTCTAGCCTATCCTAGCATAGCCTAACCTAGCCTACTCTAGGCTAGCATACTTTATCCTAGCCTACTCTACTCTACTCGAGGCTAACCTAGCCTAACCTATCATATCCTCTCCTAGCTTACTCTAACCAACTCTACTCTAACCGAGTGTACTCAACTCTACTCTAGCCTACTCTAGCCTACTCTAGCCTAGCCTAACCTAGACTACTTTTGCCTAGCCTAGCCTAACCTAGCCTACTCTACCCTAGCCTACTCTACTTTACTCTAGCCTAGCCTATCGTCCCATTCTCTATCATATACTAGCCTAGCCTACACTAACCTAGCTTACTCTACTCTAGCCTAGCCTGTCCTACTCTACCCTAACCTACTTTACTCTACTCTAGCCTAGCATTGCCTACTCTATCATACTCTAACCTAGCCTAGCCTACACTACTCTACCCTAGCATACTCTACTTTACTCTACTCTAGCTTAGCCTACTCTAGCCTAGACTAGCCTACTCTATCCTTACTCTACTTTAGCCTACCCTACTCTAGCCTAGCCTAGCCTAACCTAGCCAACCCTACACTTCTCTAACCTACCCTAGCCTAGCTTGCTCTAGCCTATCCTAGTCAACTCTAGCCTAGCCAAGCCTACTCTAGCGTAGCTTATCTTAGCCTACTCTAGCCTAGCTGAGCTTAGCCTACTCAGCCTACTTAGCCTAGCCTAGCCTACTCTATCCTTCCTCTACTTTAGCCTACCCTACTCTAGCCTAGCCTAGCCTAACCTAGCCTAGCCTACTCTTCTCTAACCTACCCTAGCCTAGCTTACTCTAGCCTACTCTAGCCTTTCCAAGCCTACTCTAGCCTAGCTTAGCTTAGCCTACTCTATCCTAGCTTAACTTAACCTACTCTAACCTACTATCCTACTCTAGTCTAGCCTAGCCTACTCTAGCATAGCCTAGCTTATCCTAGCCTACTCTAATGTACTCTAGCCTATCCTAGCCCACTCTATCCTAACCTATGCTTTCCTAGCCTACTCTACGCTGACCTAGCCTACTCTGCTCTAGCCTAGCATGGCCAACTCTACCCACCCTACTCTACTCTACTCTATCCTAACCTACTCTATCCTATCTTACCTAGCCTAGCCTACTTTAATCTAGCCTTCCATACTCTAACATACTCTACTCTACTCTACTCTAGCTTAGCCTACTCTAGCCTGGCTTACCTTAGCCTAGCCTACTCTATTCTTACTCTACTCTAACCTACCCTATTCTAGCCTATCCTAGCCTACTCTACCCTAGCTTAGCTTAGCCTACTCTAACCTATTGTGCCACTATAGCCCAATCTAGTCTAGCTTAGCTTAGCCTAGCCTACTCTACCGTAGCCTAGCCCAGTTTAGCCTAGCCTAAGCTATCCTTGCCTAATCTAACTTAAGCCTAGTTTACTCTACTCTAACCTATCCTAGCCTAGCTTACTCTACTCTAGCCTAGCCTACTCTAGCCTAGCTTAGCATTGCCCAGTCTAACCTACTATCCTACTCTAGCCTAAAGTAGCCTACTCTAGCCTAGCCTACTGTAGACTAGCCTAGCCTACTGTAGACTAGCCTAGCCTACTCTACCCTACCCTAGCCTAGCCTACTCTATAATAGCCTAATCTAACCTAGTCTACTCTAGCCTAACCTAGCCTACTCTAGCTTAGCCTAGCCCATTCTACTCTAGCCTATCTTATTCTACTATATCCTATCTAATTCTACTCTAACATAGTCCACCCTAGCCTAGGCTAAGCTAGCCTAGCCTATTCTAGTCTAACCTACTGTACCCTACTATAGTGTTAAATTTATAAGAGTTTATCTATATACATATTGTAATTGAGACAATTAAAAAGTGTATTCAAAATCAATGTTAAAAAATATTTACTTACAATTTTATTTTATAATATGTATTTATATATAAAAGCAATGTTATTTTATATTATATAATTCAATCATTTTTTTATTATACATTATCATATTTTAATTAAATCCTATATAGGTTTATAGAAATTTATGTATATAGATGTTGTAGTTGACATTTGCGTTAGAATTTAATTTTATAATTTAGATTTAAATATAAAAGTAGTATAATTTTATATTAGATAAATTTAAACATTTTAAACATTTGTTTATATTACTTAAATTAAACAAATACATCGTATTACATCACTAATATATTATAATATAGAATTTAATAAGCTATTAATTATGTAAATTTTAATATCATTTTAAAAATAAATTAAACAATATTAATAAAAAATTCATTCAAAAATTAAAATATATAATATTCCTAAAAAATTAAATCTAACAAAATTATTTAATATCTATATATATATAAATAAAAACTAAAATTTAGCATACATATATATAAAACCAAAATTTAGCATAAAAATTTATAAGACATGAACAACAAATTTAAAAGATTTAAAAGCTTAACCATAGTTTAATATAAAACCACATTTTTCATAAATTAAATTAAGGGTTCCACAAATTAGATTTAATTATAAGTGCAGGGTAGCCATGAAAAAGGCAAGTTACACTAACAATTTTTATCGCTCACACCAACCTACATCACCGAGAGTGTAACGCCTCGCAGCTCTGGCACGGGCGCGCGCCCCTCACGCAATAAAATGCGACTAAGTATTATGCGAGCTCTCCAACATACGGAGGCGTGGTGGACAAAACACGCGGTTATGAGGAGAGTGTCGCGAGTTTATATGGCGAGCTGGGCAAACTAACCGGCGAGCCGACCGTAGGAAAACCTTACACGATGGGCGCTTTGGGTGGGCGGTCCTGCACGATGGGCGAGCCGACCACACATCGGGCGATGGCGTCCGGGTTGAACAACGGACGGATGGAGGGTCAGCCGAGCGCTTGCCCACTCCAACGAAGGGTATAAGCACATGAATTGCGCGTTTCATTTGGAGCATCACACAACATCGCAAGTTCTTCGCACTTCTAAGTCGTGGTGGACGCATTACCGCAGGTCACACTTGAGGATGTGCCCGCCGAGACAGGCGACATAACTTGGCAGCACGGGTGGTAGTGTGGGCGGTGGAGTGCACGGGCGCGCACCCACCACGTTTGTACACGGAGTAGGGTTGGAGTTTGGACATGGGTCGTGCACGAGCGCGCTCGCCCGGTGGACAACGAACTCGGTTGTATATTGTATATTGTATTTTGGTTAAGGCATGGGCAGACCACCGTGCGCTCTTGCACGAGCGGGTTCCCGCCTTGGTTATGAACGCCGGTGGAGTGGAGTTGTTACTCCCGGTCATTGTAAAATTCTTCCATATAATAAAAGAAAGTTTCTCTTGCATATTCTTATGGTTCTTGGTTATCGTTTATCATGCTTTTATAATGGATTCCGCACATTATAATAATAAGTGAAGTTTTTATGAATTAATGAAGGCGTAGTTCGTAAAGTAGCTTAACTATGGAAATGGTTGGTTGCTTAGGCGGTGCCGCACCCGCTCAACTTAAGAAAAAAAGATTTGGGGGTGTGACAGGTGGTATCATAGCTGATTCAGGGTTGAAGAGGCTTGATGATAAGTGAAGAGAACGAATATGTATGCAAGGACAGGTTATGAAGAAATCATGGATGAACAGTCTGGATTTCGTGGACTTGATGGTCCGTGGAAAGACCACTCAAGCTCTTGTGGACACAGGGGCCACCCATAACTTTATGACGACACGGTTGGCTAGAGAGGTCGGACTAATGATTCTCCCATCGAACATGGAGGTCAAGGCAGTGAACTCTAAGGCTAAAGTGGCGGGTTTAGCACACGAAGCGCCGGTACAAATAAAAGACTAGACGAGTCAGTTCTACTTCACGGTGATGGAGATGAATGACTTCGATGTAATACTTGGACAAGATTTCTTGAAGGGCAACAAGGTTATTGTTGTCCCCTTCTGTGATGAGGTGGTGCTGGTTGGACAGACATGAACTTGGACTTTTCCCACTCATAGGCAAAGGAGGGAAGTCAAGGTGCAGCATGTTTCTGCACTGAGTTTGGAGAAGGCTATGAAGGAGTCAGATATGGAGACATATGCGGTGATGTTCAAGGGAGTCCAAGGTGATGGAGTGGGGACGCCTGTTCGAGCTGAGATTTCTGATGTGCTTGCCGAGTATGCAGATTTGATGCCTAATGAGCTACCGAAGAGGCTTCCACCAAGGCATGCAGTGGACCATAGCATTGAGCTTGAACCAGGGAAGGAACCCCCGGCAAAAACACCTTATCGTTTATCAGGCCTAAGTTGGAGGAATTGAAACGACAGCTAAAGGAGTTAGCTGATGCAGGTTTCATTAGACCTTCAAGGTCCCCTTATGGAGCTATGGTATTATTCCAGCGAAAGAAGTATTCCAATGAGCTACGGATGTGGTGTGACTACCGTGCATTGAACAAGCAGACGGTGAGAAACAGGTATCCTTTGCCATTGGCTGCTGATTGCTTTGACAAGCTTACGAAAGCCTGACTGTTTTCCAAGCTGGACTTGAGGCATGGGTACTATCAGGTGCGGATTGCTGAAGGAGACGAGAACAAGACCGTGATCATAACAAGGTATGATAACTTTGAGTTCCTTGTTATGCCATTTGGGTTGTGCAACGCTCCTGGGACATTTTTCACTTTGATGAATGATGTTCTACGACCATACTGGGACACGTTCGTAGTGGTATACTTGGATGATATAGTGGTTTACAGTGACAACATGGAGGATCATAATAAGCACTTGGCGATCGTTTTCAAGACACTGAGGGAGAATCAGTTGTTCTTGAAGAAGTCTAAGTGTGTGTTCGCTCAGACCGATATTTCGTTCCTTGGGCATATTGTTGGTCTGGGGTACATACGGATGGAGCCAAGCAGGGTGAAGGCTATTGAGGACTGGGTTGAACCAAAGAATGTCCATGAGATGAGGGTGTTCTTGGGCATGACCAACCACCAACGGAAGTTTGTAGAAGGTTAATCCAAGGTAACATTGGCACTGACAGACCTACTAAAAAAAGACAAGAGGTGGTGTTGGATGGAGAAATGTCAAAAGGAATTTGATGACTTGAAGAGAAGGATGGTTACATCGCCGATACTGAAGTTGCCTAACTTCGGGAGACCGTTTGAGGTGCACACTGATGCTTCAGATTTTTCCATAGGAGGGGTTCATATGCAGGGTGGGCATCCGGTGGCCTATGAGAGTCGGAAGTTGCAGGATAGAGAGCGAAGGTATCCAGTTCATGAGAAGGAGATGACTGCGATCATCCATTATCTTCATGTATGGAGGCATTACCTGATTGGGAAGCCATTTGCTGTCAATACTGACAATGTTGCAGCGAGTTATTTTGCATCACAACCGAAGATTTTTGCGAAGCAAGCTCGTTGGCAGGACTTCTTGGCAAAGTTTGACATGTCTATTGAGTATAGACTGGGTAGACACAATGCGCTAGCAGATTTCCTTAGTAGGAAGGGACAATTTTCAGCATTGGAGGGAGAAGACCGGGCAACAAGGAGTAGAAGTCGGATTCAGATGTCAGAAGAGATGAAAAACAAACTGAAGGAAAGTGTGGAAACTGATACTTTGGCGCAGAATATAGTGAAGCAGATAAAGGAAGGGAAGACACGAAAGTTCTTTCTACGGGACGGTTACATGTTCTTTGGAAACCGACTCTATGTTCCAAAGACATCTGGTCTCAGGAGGCACCTTTTGAAGGAGTGCCACGATTCTCCATGGCCTGGCCACCCAGGGTAGCGTCATTCTTTGGCATTGTTGGAGAGAGGGTTCTTTTGGGAGAAGATGTGGCAGGAGATGGAGGAGTATGTACATACGTGCATCATTTTTCAATAGGACAAACCGAATACACAGAGGCAAGGAGGACTGTTGCAGCCTTTACCTATTCCATAGACGCCATGGATGAGTGTCTCGATGGACTTCATTGTTCAGTTACCACAGGTGCAGGGGTATAATGGGATTATGGTCGTGGTCAATCTGCCGAATTTTTCTTTAAGAATGTGGTGAAGTATTGGGGGATCCCGTTGAGTATCGTGTTGGATAGAGATTGACGATTTACAGGGAGATTTTGGACCACATTTTTCAAGTTAGTTGGGACAGAGTTGTTGATGAGTTCGAGTTACCATCTGCACACAGATGGGCAGACCGAGCGTATCAACGCATTGTTAGAGGACTGCTTGATACATTATGTGACGGCTGATCAGAAGAAATGGCGTGAACTCTTAGATATTGCTCAGTTCAGCTACAATATTCAAAAGAGTTCTGCGACGGGGTACATTCCATTAGAGTTGGTGAATGGGCAGATGCCAGTTGCTCCGCACACCGTTGAGACCACAGGTTTTTTGAGGAGTCCTCATGCAAAGAGGTTCATGAAGGCTTGGGAGGAGACCTTAGAGTTGGCACGGTTGCGCTTGCATGATGCTACAAGGAGGATGAAGAAGTATGCTGATAGGGGAAGATGGGATGTACACTTCAGTGTGGGAGATATGGTGTTTCTCATGATTACTTGGGAGGAGTTTCAGCCAGCCAAGGGGACGGCCGCCAAACTGACACGGAAGTATGAGGGACCATTTCGAGTGAAGAAGCGAGTGGGGGAGGTTGATTACGAGTTGGAGCTTCCGCACCATATGCACATGAAGCATCCAGTTTTTCACGTTAGTCAGTTGAAGAGATGCAGACTTGACTCAGACCATCTAGAGAGAGCTGAACCACCGAGAGGACCAGCTGGGATAGTGGATAAACAACGCTTGGAGTTGGAGAAGATATTGAGTTATCGGACTACAGGGATTGGTTGCCACCAGAAACGGGAGTACCTTGTCAGATGGAAGGGAGCACCGGAAGAGGAGAGTTGGGAATCGGAGGACTCACTTTGGAAGTGGAAGAGGAAGATTGCGAGATTTGAGCGGAGAGTACTTAGATGTGCAGGATTGTCGAGGGACACAATGATTTCCAGTGGGGGAGGATGTAATGCCTCGCAGCTCCGGCACGGGCACGCACCCCTCATGTGATAAAATGTGACTAAGTATTATGCGAGCCCTCCAACATACGGAGGCGCGGTGGACAAAACCCACGGTTATGAGGAGAGCGTTGCGAGTTTATATGGCGAGCTGGGAAAACTAACCTACGAGCCATCCGTAGGCAAACCTTACACCCACTCAACTTAAGAAAAAAAGAGTTGGAGGCGTGACAGAGAGACTCATTTAAATAAAGCTAAACTACAAAAGAATTACATGGAAACTAGAGAAATGAAAGTTAACGACACTGGAAGGTATAAACTTACGTGCACATGGACTAAGTAATTAGATGAGTAGGAACTAAGTAATTAGATGAGTAGGAACTAAGTAATGAACAGAGAATCTAAGTAATGAAAGGAGAAACTATCCAAAGAATGGATGGATGGGATAATTTGAACCATAACAATCCGACGGATTGATAATCAATAAAAAATATTAAAAAAACACAGGAAAAAAATTAACAGAGAAGACTAAAAACAAAACTAAAATGAAAAGACTAGAGTTTGCTTTGAAAACAAAGATCAGAATAAATATACCTGAACATTGAGTAAAACATAACAACAACAAAATAATCGAACCTATCCATTCAGTTAATATTAATAAAAACATTAAGCAATATAAAATAACTATTTAAAATAAATTATATATATTAATAATTATAATAATAAAATATTTAAAACAAAATTTAATATAAGAACTTATGAGATATTAATGAACAATGTATTTAGAAGATGTAAAAGCGCAGCTCAGAGTCGTTAAAGCAATTTAATATAAACCACATCGTCCGAGAGAATTATAAGAGAAGGGAAGCCCTGAAAAATGGATTTCGAGGGCCAAGATTATGGCATCTGGTTTTTATAACTGACATGAAACTGCACCTAATTTAAATAAAGATAAACTATAGAGGAATTACATCTACACCACAAAAAATTGAAGTCGTGGAGAAACAAAATATTGAACACATTGGAAGGTTTAAATGTACCTGCAAATGAAAATACAACAATTTCAATTAATCGGGAAACTACAATGGTTTAATAATCGCGACATGCATGGATGGAATAATCTGAATAGAATGGAATAGTGATTGTATGAGCAGGAACTATAGTTATGAGTGGAGAAATTAAGCAATCAACGAAAGGATGGGATAATTTAATAACCAATAGAAAGTACTTTCAGAAAATTAATTATTGGCTGGATTGATAACTAATAGAAAATAATTTCAGAAAATTAAGAGAAAGAAAAATCATAGAAGTCTTGATTTCAGGCATTACAGTGCTGCAAAAATCAACATAAATAAAACTGAAATAGGACTAGGGTTTCAGAGATCAGAGGAAATGTACCTGTAATTGAAGCCCTGCGAGTTATTGAGGAGGAGCAGTGAGTAAACCATAGCCGACTCTTCAATGTGAGGTTCCTATCTATCATAACTATACAACAGAAAACAATTCCTTCACTAATTTTCGAGGAAATAAAATAAATTCCATTTGTTATACGCAAACATAAGAAACTAAATGAAACTAAACAACAGAGGAATTACATGAAACTACATCAGGGTACACAAGTAGATGGAATGATGATGTGGCTGAAAAACCAACTGAAAATACACTGAAAACTTCAGAGAATATGCCTTGTCCTTGGTGTGGTTTGAGCTGAGGAAACCTCGATTTCTATCATTATAGGGCACAAGAAGTTAACAAAAAGAAAATGGAAATGAATGGGATCGCTGGAATTGACAACAGAGATCAGAGGAATGTAGGAGGAGCGTAACCGACTCTTCAATGGGAGGTTCCTATCTATCACAACAATACAACATAAAATAATGGAACCGGTCCCTTCGGAAGTGTTTAGATATGCATGGAAATACATTGCAATGGCTGAAATGAATTAAAAAAACTACTGCATCTATCAAAGTAGATAGAAACACAGCACAAATGAATAACTTAACCGCCTTTCCTCTGAAGTTAGGATGATCCAATTTCCTCCTTATATAACATGATTGACTTTGCACATACTCACTTACATGACAGACATGTCACAGGCACACGCACAAGCACACTGACTGAGATGCCCAAGTACATATACCAGACCCACAAGACACACATAAACATACCAGATGAGACCACACATAGACACATCCAGCGAGAGCAGAGGTTCATGACAAGGAAGAAGTAAATGGGAAATTTCTGCGACCTTCGATACATATATGTAGGGTTTCTCTCAACGGATATATTGGCCTCCTTTTTTGAATAACGGTTTCAGAGGCAAATCCGTCTCTTCCACAAATGGGAGAGAATTTAAAATTGGTCTTTTTAAAAAGACAGGCATAAAACAATCATGTTTTTCTTTCTTTTAATTTTGATTCATGATTTCGGTTTTTCAGTTTCTATTAATCAGTGCGTTTTATGATATTTGATTTAACCATTACTTTTCTAAATTTAGAATAAGTTTCACATGCCCTAGGTAGAATATAATGATGAAGTAACCGATGTCAAAATTAGAAATGGAATTGTCGGACTAACACCGGTTGGCTATTATAACATTTCTAATCATGAAGTAACCGATGTCAAAATTAGAAATGGAATTGTCGGACTGACACCGGTTGGCTATTGTAACATTTATTTAACGGATATATCGACCTCTTTTCTTGAATAACCGTTCCACGACAAATCTCCTATTTCTTCCAGATGAGTGAAAATTTTAAAAATTAATGTTACTATCTTTTAGCTATGTTGTGTTCATTATGGTTAACTATTACTTGTTTTTGAATAATAAAAGCATTATATGGATATCCTCGGAAATTTACCAACATTGTATATAGGGTTTCTCATATGGTTTCTTTTAACGGTTATATTGGCCTCTTTGAGTGAATCACTGTTTATTTTATTTTTTAACTGAACAATCATTTCACATATATACGTACTCTTTCAACAGATATATGTGCCTCCTTTATTGAACAACCATTTCCAAAATATTTAAGATTCGTCTACCCAATGTCCTTAAAAAAAAGAAAAACTACTTTTTTCTTTTCGTATTTATTTTAACTCCTGCATTTTACTATTTTACTGTGTTACCTAGTTTATTTAAATTTCTGCATTTTACTATGTTGTTGCGATTAGCTTTGATTTATTATTACTTTTTCAATTTTAGAACAATAACCTAAATTACTTAACACAATGTGAATGACAATTCTTTAAAACAACAAAGAGTGACTCTATTAAAAGACAAAGGCCAATTCTCTAATATGTTGGCCTCCATTCCTTATTGAATTGAAGAACTCATTTAGTGATTCCACTAATCCGGATTTGATTCCATGATATATGGGATTTGATCCCATAACATAACATATGGAGTTCGAATTGTTTATGAAAGGCTGATAAGGTGGATGATAGGGTAAGCATGACTATGCATTGGTACAAATCAAATTTTTTTCTTGTTTATTATAGAACTCTCAACTAAATGAGCATCAATGAAACAAGTAATTGTTACATGATTAGTAATTTAATGTAAGGGGAATTTATTTTCAAATCTAATAGATATGATGCCAAATAATAATTCTATTGTAATATATCTATTACTCATCCAATGTAAAGTTATGGTATATATGAGGAGTTAAAATATATTATTCAATGGTGTCTTGGAAAATGGATATTGTATGAGTAATCATTTAAATGGGATGCTTTTCTTAGGGCTATAAAAAAAAAAATTATTCTATGTAATTTTCTTTCATATGGATATGAATTTATGATCATTTTGAATATTCGTTTAATGAGGATAAGAAGGATGTGGAGGAACCCTGAAACCTAAGGCTTTAATGAATATACGATAGGATGTAATAATATTTTGAACTCTTGATCCTAAATATTAATATGTAGGTGTATCCATGGAAGAAACCCCTCAATCTATGAAGAAAGTCAAGCGCATAACAATCAAGGGAATATCATTTAGGTGTGTGAAAATAGATCCACCATTTTCATAATATGAGTATTAATGGAAGCCATCTAGAAAGCTTTTCTTCAAATCCATGAAAAACATATTAAATATATTTATAGTGTAGAGGAGTCAATACACAAGGAAGATTTAAAAACTTTCATGATATAGAAGTAGATCGTGAAGAGGAAAAATATGACAAAGGGTATGCCATTTATTCTTGTGGTGTTGTTATGTGATTTGATATTGTATATAATATAAAATATTGTATTCATAGGCTTATTGAGAATTATAATATTAGTTATTAACTACTTTCAAAAATGAATGATGGTTCTCAATGTTATAGGATTATTTATTATGGCTAGAAAGTTATTTCCTTATTATAAAATCAGAAAGAAATTTTGTCCTTCTATCTTGAGGAGGTGTAGATCCAAAATGAGTAAAGTGACATGACTATATAACTAATAATAATAGGTTTTCATCCCTAGTAATTGATATTGTTTTCTTAGTTAAATATGTTAATTTAAAAGTTGTGCACATTCTCTCTTATTGTCAACATTTAATTCTAGTTTTAAGATTTGTATAACAATGGGAATAGGTTGACCATATTGAGTTATGCATAAAATATTTTTTTCATAATGTTAGATCTTAATATTTTGGATTGTATTTAGATTTATCAATAAATAAGATATATGATTTTTAATACTATTTCTATTCACAAACAATATTAATATTAATGTTGTCTTGTCCATGTGGAGAAACTATCGACCAAACCAAGAAGCTCCATAATTGATTACATTTGCATTTTGAATTCCCTTAATATAGTATTCATTATAAAAATTAGGTTAGCTATCTAATTATTATAAAAATAAGTTCCATTCAATTGCCAAATCAAAAGTAATCCTAGCTTTTAAAATATTTATGTTTCTTCCATTGTTAGTTTATGCATAAACACATAATAGAGATAGAATATCTTGATATCATGGCTTGAATTCTTGGTAAAACCAATAACTGATGGTTTTGGCATATGTATGATTTGAGTTTGAGTAAAAAAGTGAAGCCTACTTGCATGAATTGAAATTACAAGATTGCCCCCATCATTGCAAGAAGCCAAAGATTATGGTTCTCTCAAAAATCCCACAAGGGAATTTTGTCCCCAAGCCAAAACTATTATTAGAACTTGATATGGCAGAGCCATTAATGAGTATCATTTCAAATTCTTCCCATTCAAAAGCATGCATGTAAAATTTAAAAGTTCATTGAAACCTTGGCTTCATTAAGTGTTGACCATCATTAGAAGTAGAAATCCTTATGATACTTGTTTGAAGATTACTTATGCTATAGCTTAGAGATACACCCTTCTTCTTAACATAAACATATCGTGTGACCTTACATGTGACAAGTATTACAATGAGAAAGGACCACATGTGAAACGTCATTAGTAATCTCATAGTTGAATTAAAAGAAATGGAACAATGTAAAAAACATTGAATAGAGAAAGAAACTTTATGTCCAATGGTGAAAAGCTTATCCATTTATTCTCTTAGAAAATAAACTACCTTCTTTTACAGTCTTAACATCAAACATAGTAAACCATGGTGAAATCATAGTGAAGTTAATCAACATAGAGAGAGAAGAAAGAGTCCACACAAAAAGATGGTATTGAATAAAAATTTTATGATGTACACCCTATCACCTCCCTTCACTTGTTTTAATAGAATTTATTCACATTGTTGAAATATATTCTCCTGAACAAAACTCCAAAATACCCCATCATAATCCTAGGTGCTGGATCAACGATAGATATAAATCAGAAACCTTTCGCATGGGAGAGTTTTTTTTTCCTAGGTAGGTGGGACTACACATGGGTTTTTAACTAATGACCTTAACATCAAGGAGTGCCTTAAAAGTACACCCAATAAACATCTATTCAAAATCCCTATGGGGCAGTGTTGTACTATGTAACAACCCCCCCCATTTATATGAGTAATAGTAATTAATATTTGACATATAAATAGGGGACCATTTTAAATTTCTAGCCTTTGAAAATAAATGCTAACTCTGTAAATTTGCCTTAAAAACCTTAAAAAAGGAACTCATGCTTGAAGCTCTTATCGCAAATTGCATCTCAAAGTTTTCCATGTAACAATTGTTAACATTCCATCGAAATCCCGAAATGCGATATGACATGATCGCACTTCGCAAATCACAAATTGATGGAGCATGCCATTGTGTCAACCCTTAAGAATTTGTGAAATGTGATATTGCGATTCTCGTAATCGCATTTCTCATTAACTTCGAATAACGTTATATTGCAATGTTTGAAAGTTGTGATGTGCAAATAAAGTGTGAAGCGTGGAGAAGTTACTGAGTTCTAATGTAATAATGAGTGGTTTGATAGAGTAATTAATTCCTCAAGGAGAGGAATTGATGTTTTCAAGTTATCCCTAGTTAACACTGAAATCTCATGTAAAATCTTCCCATGATTCAAAGTCATTTCAAAGAAATCTCTTCCTTAATTTCCCTCCATTGTGTGTGCTAATATATCTCTTTCATTTCAAGCAAGCCTCAAGAGAAATGTCATTGCGAAATGTAATGCAAAAGCAGAAGAACTAGAGAATTACAGAGTCTGTTATATCAGAGATGTCACCTATATTCACTGATGAGGAGTGACAGCATGGGAAGTCATATACAACAGACTCAAAGATGAGCGTCCTAAAATTACTTTCATAGAGGTAAAAAATGACTCAATAAAACCGTTGGGGGTCCAATTCAAAGATGTTGCTTACTCCTTCCTTCACAAAACAGGAGCAAGAGAGAAAATACTCCCATACACTCATATGATTAGATGGGTGGTCGAAAATCTCAGTATTGAAGACATGCAATTCATGAACTCTAAGATGGAGCTAATGGGGTCCATCAAAGCTGAAGACATGAAGAAAAGGTATCATATACCTTATCCTCAAGAAATATATGATAAAACATACGTAACCAACTTCGCGAAGAAAATTGAAGAACCTTTCGAGATGATCCACGGTTGGAGGGTCGTAGAGAAAAAGTTCAAATATGATAAAATGAGTATGTATCTCGTAGATTATTTGGAAAACCCCTATAACTATGCAACTTCTATGTTATGTAGGTTATATGGATTACCTAATAATACCAAGTTTTCCATAGAATGGATTCCTTTAATTAATGCTTCTGTCAATTCCCACATAATGAATTGGCCCACTATCCTATCTGATAACCCAGCTATTGCTATTTCTGAGTACTGTCAAAAGAGATCCACCTCCACAGGGAACCTTCCTCCATTTTATTTCAGTGCCTATATCATGGATGTCATCTGTTTCTATACTAAATTTCCAATAAGGGGTTGGAAATGGACTTTGCAAGACCCCCCTCATCCATCTCAACCACAAATAGATTTGGGAATCCCATTATATACCCCATTTTTATAAAATATGTCATGGTCTCATTTTACCATTACATCAATTTATTTTTAATAAGTCCCCATGGTTTCTAAAGAATCCACTACAAACCTTCTCGTAGTAGGCAAGTATTTTGCTGAAGAACAGTTTACATATATCAGAGCTTTTGGTATTACAGGGAACCCGCATGTGCTCCCTTTGTATGTCTCTGACAAGACACTAGTAAGAGAAATAGCTCAGTAGACTATGGGAAAAGACCTAACCAAGACCATAAAAGATAACAAAAATTCATTATGGCCATCCTTTCCCGTTCAATTTTGTTCTTTTTCATTAGAAAAATTCAACCATGCAACCAAGGAATCACTAAGCCTAGAAAGCCTCATGCTCCATATTGAGGCAATTTGATCCAAACAAAATAGCACACAATATTATTGCAGTAAAGATTAATCCCTTTAACAATGAGGCTAATGATTATTAGGATCTTTGGCAATCAGCTCAATAATTCAAACAAGCATTGGAATGGGCAAAGGATAATTTGAGTCATGATGATTTTAAGAAGTTTGAGGAACTCGGAAGTGAAAGGCTCAAAACAATTCCATTACATTTGTTAAGGGCTGAGGAAAAACCTACTCCCAATGTAACTATGAGGAATGCAGGACCAAAGTCTTGCATAGAGTCTCAAGTGGATACAAGGAAAGCATAGAATACAGGGAAAGTGTAGGACACAGAGAATACAGTGGAAGCTAGCAGAAGGTATGTCGAGAAACACATCATAAGTGACCCAACTAATGATATTGGTGCCGAAGTCAAAAGCAACAATTTGGAGAAATAATGGGACAAATTTAATAAAAGGCTACAATATACTCCTAAGACAACAGATGCCCAAGAAATCACAAAATATCACACTCCTCTACAAACTCAGAAAACTATAGAGTCTAAGTTGATGGTTGAGAAAGGTGAAAGTTCACAACATACAGAAATCATTCTTGCATTCCCCACAGTAGAAATTATCCTAAAGGTAACTGAAATTCATTGTTTAGATGTGTTCTACAACCCACTGCATAAGGCTATAATAAGAAGTCAGAGGAAGAGAAGGAGGGTGGAAACTCCTCAAATTTGAGTAGGGAATGAGCCGATGGACATAGTTTAGAAGGATATTCCTTCCAATCCTGCTAAAACTTTGACAAGATTGTCGTAGTTTACAGGAGCATAACTGTGGTTCTTTATTCTTAAATGAGCCTTCTTCTTGGTAGCATAAAAATGGACTAAGTCTGCATTTATGATTTGTCTAAAATACTCTAGGGCAAACAATCTCATGGGCACATATTTAGGCACCTTGAAATGGCAAAGTTCACACCCGTACATTCTGATTTTTGTGTAATTTTGCTACAGGTACCAGTCACCTATCTTGTACTGCGTGGAAAGTTGGAGAATCTTCTTCATCTCACCAGGGAGTCTAGGAGGGGGAACTCCCATCAACAAAGTGGATGCTGGATGTACAAACTAGTCAATGAATTCATTATAGTTGTAAGGAGACTCTAGAATTTTGTGAAAGATTGAGGTCCAAAAGATCACAAGCCTTTGATTTCCTTTTGAGTCCAATTTCCTGATAGGGAAAGGAAAGTTGTCTGGATGATGATATAAAAAAAAATGGTATATAAAATATGTGTATTTGAAAATTCCTTCCCTATCCAAACTCATGAATTGATCATGGATTTTATTGGCAATGAAAGTGGCATAGTCATACTTGACAGTAAGGGGTTGTCCAGGAGTAAATATTGACAACAAAAATAGAGTAATATCATCAACATATTCATTGGTATTAAATCCCATGATCATGGATATCATGTCAACAATAAGTCTACCAATTTCAGTGAAAAAGGTATGCAGATAGGGAGGTGGGGCAGTGGGTTGGTAGTTTGGTAACATAAACATCCGAGCAATGTGGGTTATCTCTGATTTGGGAAAATGAGGAGCTTTTTCAAGTAGATATCCCACGGAAAGAGGAGCAAGGGGCTAAGTGGAATGGAACTATATCATTTCATTAATGGACTTAGCGGTTATGGGAAAAGGAACATTTTGGGATGGGGACATAACTACTCTATGGATAGGGTCATAGTTGGCACAGCATTGATGAATGATATCTGGGAAAACATGAACTGAGGGGAGCAAATACATGGGAAGATTGGACTCCCACAATCCAAAAAGGTTAGAATTATTCAGATGACTATCTATGATTTGGCAAAAGATTTTAAGATGGTTACCATCACTAGATAGGTCTTTTATCTAGAAATCTTTGTCGGCGAGGGTAAATAATCTAAGTCTTTATGGGGCGCGTTCATGGGCATGACATACATGGGGAGGAAATACATGGGAATATTTTAAGATGGTTACCACCACCAGATAGGTCTTTTATCTGGAAACCTTTGCTGGCCAGGGGTAAATAATCTAAGTCTTTATGGGGTGCATTCATGGGCACGACATTCAGGGCTATGGGAGTTTCCATATTTGGTTCTTGTGTATTCAAACTAGAATTCAGACTTCTTGTGGGAAAAATGGAATAAACAATTGGTTTGAGGTCTCTTTATGGCAATTACAGACTATTTTTAACTTGAATTTGGCTTTATCTAGCAGAATTCCCAGTGGAAAACTGAAATTGCAGGGTCTTAGGGAAAAAATCGATAAATACGTGGATTAAGGAAGAAAACCATACAATGGTAGGTTAGTTGACAGGCTGCAAAGCTCATACTATAGTCTTGCTGGTCAGGTGGCAGTTGAAAAGCTGGAATAGTGGATTTGGTCATTAATTTGCATGGGAACTGGATGCAATGCATTACAGTGAAAATGACATTTCATCGTTCTTTTAATGAAATTTGGGTTGGCGAGATTTTGTTTTTGGCATTTATTGGATAGATGACATCACCGTGATGGGACGTTTTGTCGTTACACGGAGGGTGGTAAGCGGTTTACCCCGCTGCTTTTGGGGTCAATTAGTATCGGGTTGGTGGCGAGTGAGCATATGGAGTAGGCGACGCATGGCGAGGGTAGGGTGGAAAACCTCCTGGTGATCGCGAGTTAAAGCGCGGTCACTAGGGGGGTCGTGATATGATCGTCAATTGTCGGATGAAAAGGTGGAGATCGGATGGCTGGCGGGTGCTGGAAATGGCGGGGAGTTAATGCAGTGAGCCCAATATATTTAACGATGATTTAATCATATCGGGCGTATCACAATTGGTCGGGGTAATGGTTATTAATTAACCCAGATGGTTAATTAATCCCATTGTTTGTGGAGAAGGGAAGGTTCTTAACAAACTTCGGGTAAGTTCATCAATCCTTATTAACTTATATAATGGTTATATAACATTGGGGCGAGAATTATATAAAGTGTGGCGTTTTTAATATATTTACATAATACGGGGAAGGGTTAAAATTTATATGGGAGTTATATATTATGTGTTAGTAGTTAATATGAAACAGAATGAAATAAGCACTAAGCCTATGTTAAGCATTCAGATAGAAACTTAGGCTAAAGAGCGTTTTGAAGTGATATTATGTATTTCCTATGTAAAATAGGTTTTTTCACTTAGGCAAACTTTTATGTAATGTAATGAATGATATTTATGAGTACTTAGGCTTTGAGATCATTGGGTTGAGGGTCCGGTCCCTCCAGAAGTCAGAGAAATGCTCTGAGCCTCTTTGATTTTCAAATACCTTAATATTTAGGGGAAATTAGTGAAATCTCTAGGGAATATGTAAATGGAAGTTAGTTATTTGACCTTGCTTTGCTTGAACTACATCAAGTAAAATATTTGACTTGCACTTTGTGATAAAAGTAAAAATCAACACATTCAGAAACATTTTGTCACAATTATCATTCTGCAACACCATTTACCTACCCTACCTACTTAGCCTGACATTTTTTCTTCTTTATTTCGGTGCACTTAGACTGCCAAACCCTTATCAAATAATCCTTTCTTTTACATGGCAAGACTACCTAAGTCTACACTTATTACATCCAAGGGCTCAAATTAAACTGTTGAGCTCCTTTTTATTTACTCTACCTATCTACTTATCTGCGAAGTTTAAACAGTTTGGTCATATTTTATTCGTTATTCTACAACATGAAATTGAAATATGAACGAGCCAAGTTTGAGTTGTTTGACTCTTCATCAATTGTGGAAAAAGTTACCAAGCTGCACACAATTGCTTATTACAAAAAATGAAATAGTAGTGGCATTTAGACTTGCACACTTTCCTGGTCTATTTTGTTTGTGGTTCATTTCTTTCACTTTTTTGACCAGCTTTATTCTTTTTACCCTTTGATTTTTCTTTTAGGGTATATCCACTTTAGATTTTTTAATTTTTTGATTTTTTTAAAATATGGAAAACCTTTGCAAAAAGGAAAGGTATGAACATATTACAGATCTCATCAATTCAATAATGAAATATCACACCTATTAGTATAGGAGCATAACACAGTCATCAATGTACACTTCCAAGAACTTATGAATGAACTCCTTGAACACTGCGATGACTATGTGAGAAACTATTGCAGGTGCATTCTTGAGTCCAAATAGCATTATAGTGTATTGAAAACAAACCCATTCTATCGCAAGGTCATTTTTCTTCTATCCTCAAGCGTGATCTTAATCTGATGGTATCCAGAGAACCCATTAGTAAATGAGTAGGCCTCCTACCCTCCAACATTGTCCAACACTTCATATCTAAAAACATGGATGGGTCATGGACACACGCATCATTAAGCTTCTGTAGATCCACACAAATCCTCATCTCAACCTTCTGCTTCTTGTCTTGAACAACCATCGGGCTCACCCAATCAGATTCTTCAATGGGCTCTATGATGCCTACTTCCAGCATCTTATCTAACACCTGGCAAACCTTTTCCTTGTATTTACGATGAAGAAGATACAGTATTTTCTTGATAGGCTTCATGTCCAGCTTTAGACTAATATTCATAATGCCCAAATCACCAATTATGCCCTTCAAATATGAAAACTTGGTATGAAATAGATCCTGATATTCACAGAGTAACCTAGAAACCTTATCCATAGTAGTGTCATCCCAATAATCTCCAATCTTGGAAAACTTCAGTTCTACATCAGTCCCAATGTTTATTTCCTTGTTTTCAATAGCACGGTGATGTCCAAATTGTCTATTTTTGGTCCCTCAACTTCGCGATGCCCTTCTGCCTTTGGAATATTAATATTTCTTAGATCATCATCCTCCTCTTCAATGGTCACATTATAACATTCCAACACATTGCGTAGTTGGGTACTCTGGTCTGGTTGGACCCACTCCATAGGTTCTTGTGGCATTATGAAGATAACTGCCTTAATCTTCTATAGGGCTTGATCAATACTGGCCAAGCCATCTTCAAAACATAAGGTCAACAATATCCCACTTCACGATGCCATCGCAGAGCTTCATTTCTAGATACCAGTTCATGGGAATTGTGTCCAAAGTATGGAAGAATAGGTGTACCCACTCTAGTTGTGGTTTTGTCCCCCAGGCTTTAGTCCACTTTGCTACGTGATTGCACAGGTCATCCTTCCTCCTATATTTCTCAGTCAATGTAGTGTTAAGGATCCCAAATTGTAACCTCATAATTCTTCTGTAATCCAACCATCCATCAGTGGGATGGGACCTTTTGTCGTTACAAGGAGGGTGGTAAGCGGTTTACCTCACTGCTTTTGGGGTCAAGTGGTATCGGGCTGGGGGCAAGCGAGCATATGGAGTAGGCGACGCATGGCGAGGGTACGGTGGAAAACTGCATATTGATCGCAAGTTGAAGCACGGTCACCAGGGGGATCGCAATATGATCGTCAATCGTCAGATGAAAAGGCGGAGATCGAATGGCTGACAGGTACTGGAAATGGTGGGGAGTTAATGCAGCGGGCCCAATATATTTAACGATGATTTAATCATATCGGGCACATCACAATTGGTCGGGGTAATGGTTATTAATTAACCTAGATGGTTAATTAATCCCATTTTTTGTGGAGCAAGGAAGGTTCTTAACAAACTTCGGATAAGTTTGTCAATCCTTATTAACTTATATAATGGTTATATACCATCGGGGCGGACTTTGGATTTTAATATATTTACATAATACGGGGAAGGGTTAAAATTTATATGGGAGTTATATATTATGTGTTAGTAGTTAATATGAAACATAATGAAATAAGCATTAAGCCTATGTTAAGCATTCACATAAAAACTTAGGCTAAAGGGGGTTTTGAAGTGATATTATGTATTTCCTAGGTAAATTGGTTTTTTCACTTAGGCAAACTTTTATGAAATGTAATGAATGAGATTTATGAGTACTTAGGCTTTTAGATCATTGGGCTGAGGGTCTGGTCCCTCCAGGAGTCAGAGAAATGCTCTGAGCCCCTTTGATTTTCAAAGACCTTAATACTTAGGGGAAATTAGTGAAATCTCTAGGGAATATGTAAATGGAAGTTAGTTATTTAACCTTGCCTTGATTGAACTACATCAAGTAAAATATTTGACTTGCACTTTGTGATAAAAGTAAAAAACAACACATTTAGAAACATTTCATCACAATTATCATTCTGCAACACCATCTACCTACCCTACCTACTTAGCCTGACAGTTTTTCTTCTTTATTTGGGTGCACTTAGACTGGAAAACCCTTATCAAATCATCCTTTTCTTTTACATGGCAAGCCTACCTAAGTCTACGCTTATTACATCCAAGGGCTCAAATTAAACTGTTGAGCTCCTTTTTATTTACTCTACCTATCTACTTACCTGCCAAGTTTGAGTTGTTTGACTCTTCATCAATTGTGGAAAAAGTTAACAAGCTGCACACAATTGCTTATTACAGAAAATGAAATAGTAGTGGCATTTAGACTTGCACACTTTCCTCATCTTTTTAGTTTGGGGTTCATTTCTTTCACTTTTTTGACCAACTTTATTCTTTTTACCCTTTGATTTTTCTTTTAGGGTATACCCTCTTTACATTTTTTAATTATTTTATTTTTTTGAAAATATGGAAAACCTTTGCAAAAAGGAAAGGTGTGAACATATTACAGAGCTCATCAAGTCAATCATGAAATATGACACCTATTAGTATAGGAGCATAACACAGTCATCAAAGTACACTTCCAAGAACTTATGAATGAACTCCTTGAACACTGTGATGACTATGTGAGACAATATCACAAGTGCATTCTTGAGTCGAAATAGCATTATAGTGTATTGAAAACAACCCCATTCTATCACAAGGTTATTTTGTTCCTATCCTCAAGCGTGATCTTAATCTGATGGTATCCAGAGAACCCATTAGTAAATGAGTAGGCCTCCTACCCTCCAACATTGTCCAACACTTCATATCTAAAAACATGGATGGGTCATGGACACACGCATCATCAAGCTTCTGCAGATCTACACAAATCCTTATCTCAACCTTCTGCTTCTTGTCCTGAACAACCATCCGACTCACCTAATTAGATTCTTCAATGGGCTCTATGATGCCTGCTTCCAGCATCTTATCTAACTCTTGGAAAACCTTTTCCTTGTATTTACGATGAAGAAGATATAATATTTTCTTGATAGGCTTCATGTCCAGCTTCAGACTAATAATCATAATGCCCAAATCACCAATTATTCCCTTCAAATATGAAAAATTGGTACGAAACAGATCCTGATATTCAAAGAGTAACATAGAAACCTTATCCATAGTAGTGTCGTCCCAATAATCTCCAATCTTGGAAAACTTCAGTTCTACTTCAATCCCAATGTTTAATTGCTTTGTTTTCAATAACGCACTGATGTCCAAATCATCTATTTGTGGTCCCTCAACTTCGCGATGCCCTTCTTCCTTTGGAATATTAATATTTCTTAGATCATCATCCTCCTCTTCAATGGTCACATTATAGAATTCCAACACATTGCGTAGTTGGGTACTCTGGTCTGGTTGGACCCACTCCATTGGTTCTTGTGGCATTATGAAGATAGCTACCTTAATATTCTATAAGGCTTGATCAATACTGGCCAAGCCATCTTCAAAACATAAGGTCAACAATATACCACTTCACGATGCCATGGCAAAGCTTCATTTCTAGATACCAGTTCATGGGAATTGTGTCCAAAGTATGGAAGAATAGGTGTACCCACTCTAGTTGTGGTTTTGTCTCCCAGGCTTTAGTCCACTTTGCTAGGTGATTGCACAGATCATCCTTCCTCCTATATTTCTCAGTCAATGTAGTGTTAAGGAGCCCAAATTGTAACCTCATAATTCTTTTGTAATCCAACCATCCATCAAAGTTCTCCTTTTGCATATACCACCATCATACACGCGTAGCATGCAGTGCCAAATCTAATGCTTGTAAGTGGTGATCCTCATGTAATTGACGATTAAATGCATCCAAAAAATTATCCACATCAATTAAACCATCATAATAAGGTAAATTCCTAACCTCTAATGAAACACAGCGCAACGATTTCATCATCATATTGCATCACAACGTGGATACTTCATGCAGACAATTCTGCCAATGTTTCAACTCTTCATCTAAATGATAGGTGCATGAACTCTCCTGGTCCCATGAAATCCATCCATTTGTTGTTGGATTGATCTAGTCCTAGTCTCATGTTGCTATTTTATAGATCCGCTCTAGTTCATCCTCACTTTCTTCATAATCACGGATTGGTTCAGTGTAGTGCGCTCCTTCTGCAGGGTCCAACGAAACTACAACTCGAAGCGATTTCCTTTCAAATGACATTGTCCTCTTCTCCAAATTGATAACCACATTCATGTCAATGGTTCAATGAATTCCCCAGAGTACATGGTATGGATTACTGTCATCAACGATCTTTATCACCTCAAATTCAGTCACCATGCTCTCACCTTCTATATCAACTGTGGCTCCATATAATCATCCCATAGGCATGATCTTCTACTAGTTCTCCATTTTGAGCTGAATTGGAGACCACTGCAACACAGGTATCCCCATTCTTTCCCATGTTTACTTTGGAAAAATGTTCACATTAGAACTTAGATCCAAAATGACCTGGTCCATCTCATAATCTTGGATTTGCATGGTGAGTCTCATCTCTCACCCTATTCTCACCTTATGTTTGCCAATTTTTATTACCACCCAATGTCCATTAGGGGCATTCTCTTTGCTAGTGCATTTGTTTATTAACTCCTGCAAACCTTCCATGGCTTTGTTATTGCACATTAGTTTTATGGAGATCTTTAAAAACGTAGTAAGCACAGAGGGGTAAACCTCTATAGTTGTGCTAGTTTCTTGCACCTTATCTTGACTTCCTAAGGTGGATGCCTCCGCAAAGCTTTTCTTGGCCTCCATAAATGTTTCCTTAGTACGCACGAGATCAAAGCCCACTTCCTCTTCCTAGGCCTTTCAGACCTGTCCGTCATGTTCACGTTAGTTATCCTTATCATCGCCAGTCGATTTTCTGCTTCCCAACACTATATTCATGCTTTGATCTTCCTCACAGGGCTCAACTATCATCACCTGTAAGTTCTGCATAGGTTGTTGAGGATGCGCCTTCTTCTACTACATCTTAGTTATCAGCACCAAGCATTCTTCTATAGTGTGGTCAAATTGGTTGCAATATTGACATCATGAGCATGTATGATTCTAAGACTCCCATGCGTAGTGCCCTAGTGTCCTGCAGTTGTAACAAATAACCTGACCCTAGCCTCTAGAAGGCCCTCCTCTTCCTTGGCCTCCTCCTCTAACCTGATATCCTCCGTGTGCTACTCCAGTGCCCTGCTCTCGAGGCTGAGTTTCTTCTTGCATCCGGTATGTAGGTGTTCTTTCCATCGTCCATTCATAGATTCGATAGTGGCGTGCATTATGGCCCACCAATTTTCAGAAGGTGAAGAATAACTGTTGTGATGTCTGGATGAACTTCTGAAGTAAATGGAAATTATCCATCACATGTTGTCCAACAACCTAACAAATAGCGCACCATAGCATAGTCCCCATGCTCGGTCCTGCTATATCTTCTTCTCACCTCAATGGAGTTTTCCCCCTCATATAATATAATTCATAAATATGGAACAGTGGTCTTTATCGTGCCTCTAGTTCTTACGATTTAGACACCAGACTTCTGCGCGCACCTCTAGTTTAGTCTCCTTATATTTTTTCAATCTCAACAATTCTAAGTAGAGGCTTTGTAACCGAGAGTGAATCTGTTGCACCCCTAAGGTCGCATCCTAAATAACCATTTCATTCAACCTCAATGTGATTTCCAAAGATTCTGCACATGTTACTATCTTCTGTTGTGACAGAGAAATCTGTAGGTGGGGCAAAAGTGAAGCTATAAACCATTCATGATGCTGGCTATCTGTGAACGACATGTTAGCTTCTCAAATCACACATTTCAACCTTTGATCTAATTCCCAAGGCATCTTGTCAACCCTATCCTACTCTAATCCACTCTAGCTTATCCTAGCCCACTCTATCCTAATGTATCCTTTCCTATCCTACTCTACCCTAACCTAGCCTACTCTACTCTAGCCTAGCGTGTCCTACTCTACCCTACTCTAGCCTAGCCTAACCTACTCTTTCCTATCCTACCTAGCCTAGCCTACATTAATATAGCCTACCATACTCTACCATACTCTACTCTACTCTACTCTACTCTACTCTAGAGTAGCCTACTCTAGCCTAACTTAGACTAGCCTAGCCTACTCTATTCTTACTCTACACTAGCCCACCCTATTCTAGCCTAGCCTAGCCTACTCTACTCTAACATATCCTAGCCTAGCTTACTCTACTCTAGCCTAGCCTACTCTACCCTAGCCTAGCCTACTCTAACCTACTATGCTACTCTAGCCTAATCTACTCTAGCCTAGCTCAGCCTACTCTACCCTAGCCTAGCCTACTCTACCCTAGCCTAGCCTACTCTACCCTAGCTTAGCCTAGCCTACTCTAACCTACTATGCTACTCTAGCCTAATCTACTCTAGCCTAGCTCAGCCTAGCCTAGCTCAGCCTAGCCTACTTTACCCTAGCCTAGCCTAGCCCAATCTAGCGTAAGCTATCCGTGCCTAATCTAACCTAGGCCTAGTTTACTCTACTCTAGCCTAGCATAGCCTAGCCTACTCTACTCTAGCCTAGCCTAGCCTACTCTACCATAGACTAGCTTAGCCTAGTCTAACCTACTATCCTACTCTAGCCTAATCTAGCCTACTGTAGCCTAGCCTAGCCTAGCCTACTCTAGCCTACTCTAGACCAGCCTAGCCTAGCCTAGCCTACTCTAGCCCAATCTAGCCTAGCCCACTCTATAATAGCCTAATCTAACCTAGTCTACTCTAGCCTAGCCTAGCCTACTCTAGCTTAACCTAGCCCACTCTAGCCTAACTTATTCTACTATAGCCTATTTGATTCTACTCTACTCTACGCTACCCTACTCTACCCTACCCTACTCTACTCTACCCTACCCTACTCTACTCTACCCTACTCTACTCTACCATACCCTACCCTACCCTACTCTACGATACCCTACTCTATGCTACCCTACCCTACCCTATGCTACCCTACGCTACTCTACTCTACCGTACCCTACCCTACCCTATGATACTCTACCCTACCCTACCCTACCCTACGCTACCCTACTCTACTGTACCCTACTCTACGCTACCCTACTCTACACTACTCTACCCTACTCTACTCTACGCTACTCTACCCTACTCTACTCTACTCTACCCTACTCT
>APFE030564204.1:120657-135371 GCA_000404065.3 Pinus taeda | reverse complement strand
TATAAATGTATCAAATTTCTGATACCACATCCTTAGTGACTGTTTTAACCCATACATAGACTTTTTTAACTTGCATACCAGTTCTTTCTTACCCTTCACCACAAAGCCTTCAGGTTGCTTCATGTAGATCTCCTCTTCTAAATCCCCATGAAGAAATATTGTCTTCACATCCATCTGTTCTACCTCAAAATCAAAAGCAGCAACAACAGATAAAAGTAATCTAATAGAAGTTACCTTGGTAACAGGAGAAAAAATATCACCAAAATTAATTCCCAGCACCTGAGAATAACCTTTTTCTACAAACCAAGCTTTGTATTTCTCCATCTTTCCTTCTGCATTTGTCTTCTTCTTGAACACCCATTCGCTGCCAATGGGTTTCCTTCCAGCTGGAAACTCCACCAGATCCCAAGCCTCATTTTAGTGCAAAGATGCCATTTCATCAACCATGACCCCTTTCTAGAGTTTTCATCCTCTGAATCTATTGCTTCCTTCACAGTTCTGGGATCTGCATCAGTAATAGATAAAGACAAATTTGAACAGAAAGCAGATGGGCTATACCTTTCCTTTCCGGCTGCCTTATTTCTCGAACTGATATTCTCACACCCGGGGTTTGTGGCTCTTCATCTTCTGATTCTTCCTCTGCTATAGACTCTGATTCTTCCTCCTTTAGATCAAAATCTATCTTCTCAGGTTCCTTTGGTTGGACTTCATGTTTAATAACATATTTCACCTCTCTGAACACCACATCTCGACTGTACACAACCTTCCTTGTTACTGGGTTCCAAAGCTTATAACCCTTTAAACCATCCTTATACCCAATAAAGATGCACTTTTCAGATTTACTATCCAAATTGGTTCATTTCTTCTTTGGAACATGTACATATGCATCACCTCCAAATACCCTCAGATGTGAAAGAGATGGTTTCTTATGAGTCCATACCTCTTGTGGAGTCTTATCCTCCAATGTTAATGAAGGTGATCTGTTGACCAGGTAACATGTTGTCTCCACCGCCTCTGCCCATAATTCTTGCCCTAACCCGACACCACTGAGCATGCTTCTTGCCCTTTCCATCAACGTCTTGTTCATTTTTTCTACAACTCCATTTTGCTCAGGTGTATATGGAGAAGTCTTCTGTCGTGCTATACCACACTTCTTACAGAATTCTTCAAATTCCTTACTAAAAAACTCTCCATCGTTATCTGTCCTCAACACCTTTATCTTCTTCTATGTTTGGTTTTCCACCAGAGCCTCACTTAAAAAGGAAATATTTCTTTCATCATTTGTACAACGCCACTTGAGTGGATTCATAGGCTTGTAACTGAGTGAATATATATATATATGTGTGTGTGTGTGTGTGTGTGTATATATATACATAGACCCTACTAAGCATGTAATCTCTTATGTAATCACTTCATATTAATAGAAGGGATCTTTATGTCCAATGTTTCCAGGTTTTGTTCTAGATCCTTATCGATCCTTCCACTACTTGTAGTATTTCATAATGTCTTTGTGTTATTTACATATATGTTGTTAACAACACAGTTAAGCATTTCATTCAGAACAGAATTATAGTTCAGGGATATAGAATAATCCTTGCCATCATGTAGATCATTACACATTATGTTTCATATTATATGTTATGAAAGACACTAGCAAGCATTTCACATAGTACTTCATTCGAATCCAGAAGAACACATGGAAGACAACACTTATCTATGAGAAATATGAGCTCTTCATGCACAGAATAGAGATACAATGTTAGGCTAGATCCAGATGCATAAACCAATCCAGTCAAGTTGTTGAATGATGATCAACATATATGTATTACTACAAGCAGACTTTGGTTGAGCATTAAAAACAGAGTCAGCTCACAATTCATAACCTCATTTCTTAATTCCAACAACTCTTTAGCAATACGAAGCAACATGTCAGCTAGCCTAGATAAGTAATGAAACTCAACCCAAACTTCAAACAAGAATAGAATCAACTCAGATTGGAAATGTAAACACTCATCAATTGTCATTGAGAACATGAAACATTTTTATTCACTCACACATCCTTACATGGATAATTACCAGCCATTCAACATATAAACACAAGTAAACCATACCTGTCATGCAAGCAATAACACACCATTCCTTTACATTGCGACATTATATCTACACATGAGTATGTTCTAGGAAACTTATCTTAGATTACAATGAATATATGAAACTGAGTTCGGGACTTCAAATCTCCACCCAACCATAAACAAGTTAGAGTCGGGCTACTTGCAGTTGTCACCCTTGAGCCAGATTCCAAGGGTCTGAGGTTGTCTTGCTCAAGGGAATAAACACCAATATACCAGCTAAAACAGGGACTCTAGAAGTACTTCTTCCTCCACCCACTAGTTGCTCAACAGTTCACTCATGCACTCGAAGTTATAGAGGCTAACTACCTCCACCCTCTAGTCATCCAATAACAGCCAAGTTATGCACAACGATAACCAGAGGCTTGATGTTATGTGTATCAACCTTTGTGTTGTTACTCTCTTTTCCTTTATGTATATTAGTCTATTATCTGCAAATCCAAGATTCTCTGCTCAATACACAAGTGGATTCATCTCTCCTCTGTAGAATTCGAGATCTCCCCCTTTTTTCTCGATGGTTTGCTCCTCTTGAAGCTGAGCCTCTCCTCCCCTAAAAATGAAAGTCTCCATTCTCCTTCTTCTCTGATCATTGCGTGAATTCGGAAATGCATCTCTTTTCTCTCCTTGTTATCTCCTCTCCTAACTGAGTTCCCCTCTCCTGAAAACGTGAGGCCTACTTAGGTCGACTCCTCCTAGATGATGACTCGACCTTTCCTCTCTTTTTCTTTTCCTATTGTGAAGTTCCTAATTTTTTTGTCCTTTGTTGTATGTGCAGTTCCCAAGCCAGCATGGGATTTTGTCCCTATTTTTGTAGTTCATAAATTCCCAACAACAATCACCTTCAACACACCATTCAACTACATTTAAATCTCAACAACTAGCCTTCAATGATTTTCCATTCTATCTAGCTTCCTTCCTTCAACAAGTAAGTTTAATTTCCCTAGCAATTTGACTTGCCCAAACCTCTTGGAATTTGCATCCCTTACTCGGCCCATTTAATTTTTGAAATTTAATTACCTGATGAGATTACATGGCCAACTCAATCCATTCATGGGTTGGGCTATTACAAAACATCATTACAGTTTTGTTGGAACAACTCGTAGAAGAGTTTATATGCAGACTTAAAGATACCTTTAGAGTATACTTGAAGAAGCTTTAAAGAAGTCACTTTGAAGCAAATTTGTAGATACATCTAAGTTTACTTGAAGATCATTGGATGAGACCCTTTAGGGAAGAGTTGGAGAAAATCTTGAAGAACATTGTTTATAAAACCCCGAACCAGTCTTAGAGGAAATCTAGAGGCAATCTTTTAAAGAATTGCTTGGAGCATCTTCCCTTAAAGAAGCATTGTTGAAGCTCTAATGGAGTAGTTATTTTGTAGAATATTGACGTGAGATGAAGAGTGTTGGAGACTCCTATAGAAGTTTTTGAATCTATCCTTTATCTTTGAAGCATTGTTGAAGTCCATTGAATACATCTTGTAGATATTTTGAAGTTGGTATTGTAGACCACTTGAAGACATCTTTGGAGCCTTAGTAAAGAAGATCATTCAAGGCTTGTTGCATAAGATATTGGAAGCCTTGAAGAATTATTACATCCACTTTAAATAATAGAATCAGAGGGTTGGAGCCCTAGAGGATTGGAGTCCTCCCACATGGTTAGATCCTTGTGGAATACCAGGTTGGAGCCCGAATCATTGAGAGGATTAGAGTCCTCCAGAAGACCAAATTGGAGCTTGGCACTATACATGTTGGAGCATGGTTGATTTGAAGATTGGATTGTTTATCCAGGGTTGAAGTATTGAACTATAATTTTACTTGATTCATTGAAAAGAGGATTGGAGTCCTTGTCATTATTGTTAGAAAATTATTCTTTTAGTGTTCAATTTGTGTTCTATTTTTAAGAGATCTTAATTGGTAAAATAAAAATTGTAAAAGGAAATATTGATTCACCCCCCTCTTAGTGTTTCCAACAAAATGTACAAAATATTTCCTTGGATTTACATATTAGTTTTTTTTTGTTTGCTAAGATGTGTGAGTCCTGAGATGACTACATACTTAACCTTTGGCTTTAGAAAATGCAACTTAGGGGCATCTACACCATCAAAATCACCTAGGATCACACACGACCTAGGCCACACCAACTCTTAACATGGTTGGATTTTTTCCCACAGACATTTGAATCAATGACTTTCACATCACAGAGTGCCTTAATAGTACACCCCATCACCATCCATTCTATGTCATGTGGTATGATTTCCATATTCCTTTTACGAAGCCTCTTTGAGAGAATTTTTTTCTTTTGAATTCATGGATTTTTATTCTTCCTTCATGAATTTTATTTCTTCCTTATCTTCACCCATCTTATTTTCCCACTCATTCATCTTATTTTCCATTTCATTCTTCTTATTTTCCATTTTATTTTTAAGTACTTCATGATAAAAGAGTAAATCCACTTGTTCCAACATAATATAACCCATTTCATAAACTTGGTCTTTTAATTGTGAGAACCTATACTCTAAGTCCTCACTTTATTTGAATGTCAAGTTTTAATTGTTACGAGTATTATTTCTGGTAGAACATGTTGCCAAATGAAAAAATAATAATAATAGAAGTCCTCTTTATCACAATTTCCAGTGATCCAAAAATGGATACTCCAGCCAAAAATTATGTCAATTGTAAGTTATGTATCTTTATCACCTTGATTTGGAGACTCTCTAGATGGATAAACTTTGTCTTGACATATCCATGACATTGAGCCCTTATGAGTAAAAAAAAATTCACCTAAAGCACCATGATATGATTTTTTAAGCTCCTAAAAATTTCACAATCTGAAACTTCATTGAAGAAATGTTATAGAAAAAATTCCAAGAAGACTAGATTAAGACTAATTTGAGCTTTAGTCACAAAACCTAACCTCCAAGATATGTATCTCATAAAAATTTGAAAATAAAAAGATGACTTGTTTGAGGATCTAGAATAAAAATATTTTTGTATGCAGCATAAAAAGATGAGTTGTTTGACAGACTAGAATAAAAATATTTTCTTGTGTAGCATAAAAAGATGAGTTGGAGACTTATTTTTATTTATATCCTAGAATACCCCTCTTATAGAAAAACATTTGCATTCTAACTTTCCATGTTTTTCCGTCTCATATCTTATGATAATAAGGATGAGAATATTTCAACAAACTTAAATTCGTTTCTTCCTACCTATGGTAATAACCATACTATCCCATGAGTTTGTTAGAGAACATAGTAAATTGATACAGTTATCTCTATTTGAAATCTTAATAGTAATAGATAATAGTTGACTTACCACAAGTCGCATCAACATTTTTTATCATCTCAATTGTACCACATGTTACATCAATATTTTGGATAAGCTTCCTTGTATCACATATTGCATCAAATTTTTGGATGAGTTCATTCGCATCACAAGTTACATAGGTCTTTTGTATTAAATCCTTTATTAGGAATTGCATCAACCTTTTTTATGAGGTTATTTGCTACAAATATTGCATCAATCATGTCATCAATTTGATACTAACTTTCTCTAAAAAAATTATGAAGTGCATAAGTTGATGGATCTTTCATATCTATTTCCCTTTGTGTTGAGAAATTCATTAGGGCAGCATTTATATTTGATTTCTTTGATTTGACATCTACTTGTGATATTATATTTGTTTTATGTTGATTATATTAGTTTTCTTATCATCAAATAAATGCCAAAAACATAATGAACACCAAATGTAAGCACTCAGCCAAGGAAAAATCCTTAACGAGGGGAAAACCCAGTCAAACTCTTCCTTAGTAGTATAAATATCAAATTGGTACCATCCTATACCCTAGAATTAAACCTCTATCCATCCATCAAGTCATCCTTTGTAGTATTCTTCTTCCAAAAATAGATCTTCAAGTTTTTTATTCTTCTTGGCATCTCATGTAATTCCAAAAACTTTGGCTTCCTGTAACCATAGAGACTTCGGATCCTGCAATTATAGATAATTTTAACCTATGATATAGTTTAGCTCCTATACTCAATACTTCGGCCTTGTAATGATATCTTGGTCCTTTGGTTTTGTTATCCTTTTTCTAACTTTGTTGTTCTGTAATATCTGAGTTTTTCTACTTCAGGTTGGGTTGAGTTCACTAGGGTATATATAGTTTCTTATGCATGTAAATGAGTCGAAATGAATAATAGGAGAAGCTGACTTGTAGAAGGTGAAGCTTGAGTTCGACATGATGGATCGAGGATCTGACACGACAAAAAAAAAAAAATTCTTTGACATCTTGAACCCAAGAAGGGTTTATTACATAATAAATTTGGCTTTGACTTCAACAAATATCCTAGAGAACTCAATGGGTGATTTGACCTATTAACCATTGACCCAAACATGAAACACATGCATTAATAAATCAATAAAAAATTCCTTTTACAAACAAATTTTCTTTCTTTTGATAAATACATGAAGATCGACACTAGTTACATTCTTCAACACTCCCTCTTAACTAGGGAGGCATTCATAATTACATAAACATAAAGGTACATGGAAGATCTCAAAATGATATGAACTATGAAGAGTTCTAGCACACATAGTGCTACAGATTATATACTTGACCAGGGGACTCTAATCGGGTGGGACTAGGGTGGACTCAAGCTTTAGCCACTCTTGTTACCATCAATCATTTAGGATCTACCACCAACCCAAGGATCTAGGTGTGTATCCAAGGTTGGAGCTCCATGACCAATGCCACCCTCTGTTATAGACATTTTTGGGCATTGAAACCCCAATCATATATGTCCATAAACCAAGGGCTTCTGAGTCCCTAAAAGTGTTGTTTCATGCCCTAAAGGAACAAGGTCAACTGATTACATCATCTCCCAGAAGTTCTCCACAGAAAACTGCTCAGAACTGGTCAAAACTGGACCATACAGGTTGCTCAGTGCTAAGGGTGTAATGCATCTCACTTGCCCAGTGTAAAAGGTGCGATGCATACTAGAAAGCCCTTCTGTAGGGTGTGATGGGCGAGAATGGACAAATGGCAGAGACAGTTTGTGAGGTGGATGATCATGGAATCTTCCAGAAACTTCTCCTATGACACTTGCCTCTTTGAATTCGCCCAGGGATTAGTAAGAGATCATCAATCTCCAAGTGGAATTAAGAACTATCAAAGAGAAGACATTAATCAAAATCCCATAAGCTGACTCACCTCCCTGCAATCATCTATATAAGGATCCCTCATCCCAGAGATCTAGAGGTTGGAATTTTGTATCTTGTAAGGAAGTGTTGTTCGTTTCCTGGTGGAATATCATAGTGTTGGGTGATCTAAGCTTTTCATGAGGTGAAGAAGGGCTTTCATGCTAGGAGGATGACACTGGGTCAGATCAATGGGTTGTAATCCTCTCTTCTAATCTTTACATCAATAAAGCTATTCAAGTTTTCCTCTACATTCTTGTATGTTTGATAGTATATGCATTTGTGTGGTCAATATATATATGGTCCTATATTGCTTATGATTGTAGATCTCTGCACTTTGAAGGTATTATGTTGCTTTGACTTTATAGGTACTCTTTGAAGCGAAGTGGTCAAGGGAGAAGCGGAAAAGACCTATCGGTGAGGAGAAGGAACAAGCAAAGAACCGAGCAAAAGATTGAGGTTGGTATTCTTTGATCCTCTCCTATCTACTTCTCATAAAGGAAAACGAAAGTAACTTTAATTTGTTTGTTTCTAAGATAGCTACCTGTCTTAGTGGGACTAGTAGCTCTGCATAGACACTAGATTTCCCGATAACAAAATGGCAACTCCACTGGGGAGTGAATAGCTTGTTTGCTTGTTTATACTTGTTTGCTTTATAAACTTACAGACAGAGCCTGAAGTTAAGCCAGCTAGCCTTCGAACTGCATTTGCTATGCAAGTGCAAAGTAGATCAATGCTGCTTCAGTCTATCTCTAGGTTTTGTTTATAAAATGAACAATCGATTTGCAAACATCCTAATTGCCATAGTGGTGGCTCTAGTAACCTCATTAGATCAGCCCCTGTGATTTCTATTTACTGACTATCATTTACTCGGCCTAAATCCCTGAACTAAGCTGCAAACTGTGACCAAGAACCAAGTTGAAGTCTCTTCCTTGGACCATCGCACTTTCTCCTCTTGGGAATCTGGATGCATCGCACCTCCCGTGTGCAGTAGGTGCACTGCATCACACTTTCCCTATGTTGCAGGTGCGCTGATCAGATAAGACCTCTTCTGCTTCCAGATTTTAGTTTCTTTGTTCACTCTCTTCAGCTTTATTCAGGAGTTTTGTTGTCTGTGATCAGTATACCACTGTAGAAACTCCCTTCCTTTGCATGATTCCGCCTCCATAATACAAAGAATTGTGAATGTTTTTATGTATTGTGCACCATTTATAGTTGTCTTTTACAAAAAAGTAGCGTAATAAAATTATCGTCTTTTGATTTGGAAGTGTCGCAAGTGTCATTTTCAGTCAAAGAAAAGAATCCTATCATTCTTGATGGTCGATTATATAGTTACTCTTGTATTTGATTTGAATTAGTAGTTTTTCAAGTGTCGAAAGTAGTTTTCAACTCAAGATCGCAAAGTGTCGTCATTGTCTTCCTTTCATTTTTGAAGAGAAATTTGTTAGTACTCTTGCTTTGAAAAGATAATTCAGATTTGTACTCAGCATTCCTTATGTCATTCACACATTACAAAGCAGAAAACAAATACATGCATGTGCATTTGCATTTAGACTACTTGTTGGTTTGATTTAGGACAGTGCACTGGTGTGTGCTTTCTACTCTATGTTGAAAGAATATCATCTCTCTTTCCTTAGTAGCTAGGATTTTCATTGCAAAAAGAAGATTAAACAATTGTTTATCATCTTAGATTGCATTTTAGGAATTATATATCTACATCATGCAGTGAACCTGAAAGGCAAATTTCTTAAGAAAGATAAACTGTAAAATAAATTCAATGAACATAAAAATGCTTTGGAACCTAACGCACAACATCTAGAAGTCTAGGCTAGAGATGTATTCCGGCGTCGTAAAGCCTGGTAACTATCACTTTCATCGTAGGTTGGGTGATTCCTCCTCTTTGAGATGACAAGTGCCAATACGGACTTGTGCTCCCACATACCGTCGAGTATATATTGGGAGACCACAATAGGCTATATCCTTTATCCATAGGAAGCCGTGTCTGCCGCCCTATCGATTGCAATGCACTGAACACAACATTCGGGAAGATTGACTGTCGTACTGTAAAACATATTCTGCAATTTTGCGATTGGTTTGGTAATCCCTGTGTCTAGATTTCCAGAGTAGTTTCTTTCGTTCCTTTTCAGACTCCTTAAAGGAAAAGGTCCATCTAAGCACTTGTCACTTTAGGATCATTAAAAATCGAAGGCGACTAGAGTCATCTTTTGTTTTTTCTTGACTCTTAAAAATTGAAAAAGCAAGTTGTGTCAAAGCGTCTAAAATTCATTTAATTCGGAATCATTTTCCCCTTTATTTTTAGTTGATCGAGTAATCCGCAATCGTGGAGGAAAGTCAATCGAAACCCCGTCGTTCACGGAGAATTATGAGTCAACCGTCTTTGTCTCCGAAAACAAACTATTCAGGACAAAGCGAACTCGTTTAACCGGATCAAAGTCCCCTGGTTTGGTTGGAACAAGTGTTCCGACATCCTCAGAGACTCCAGTTACTCCAAACATTTCTGGTATCCCTGCCTCTACAGAATAAGTTCCACAGCCACAAGAGGACAGTAGAAATGATCCTAGTGTTACGGTAAACACTTATGTTCCTGAACCGGCTCCATCTACAACTAATTCGGAAGGTGTTATTCCCCAAACATCTGTCGTTGTAGAATCTATACCTTCTTTGGCATCGGAAATATTTTACGGACCTGACGGTCTACCTCTTCTGCCTGGATTGATTGCTATAGAAGAGATTGTGGAAGATCCTCCATCTAGTACTCCATCACATTTTGGAGTTGGGATCACCCTATATCCTTCTTCGTCAGAAATTAGTCTCTCGTCATCGGATGTTCCTGTAGAATCGCTAGGAAATCTTTTGGATAGACTAGATATGTCTGAACAACCATCGACATCTAGGACTGTGTCATCTGACACAGCAGCGACAAAACTTCCTGCTGTTACTCCAACAATGTTCGCCGGCGTACCGTCTGTCCCAACTAGCTCTCAAATGCTGGATGGAATCCATCCAGGCGCTGTTTCGACAACATGGTCAGTTCCTATTTCTTCATCTGGTATTTCTTATGTTGAAACTCAACAAATTGATCCAATGTGTCTTCAAAGGCAAATCTACCCTTTAAGTACTGGATTGCCACCATATGGAGGGCAGAATGCCTTTTCATTGTTCCCTCCTGGAGAACAACCATATGGGAGTTTACAACAAAGTTCAGGTCAAACTGGAATGACATCCAGTGGTTGGGTACCAAGGGTTGTATATTCAATGCAACCAGTCCATCCTGTGTCAAATATTCCCACTATACCTGCTATGGTGACTGCATCACAAGTACAAGTGCTACCTGTTGTATGTCAACCCCAAGTTTCTCAGGTTGCAATACAATAGCCTCTCGTCTCAACGATTCAATCATAACCTCAGGTTAGTGCCTCCTTATCTGGAGCGACTCAGGCTCAAACAGATACTATGACTCCTCATCTTGGTCAATCATCCAGTATTGGACAACAACAAATGGTCCAACAACCATAGTTGGTTCAATATCAACAACCACAATTCCAGCAATCATATCAAGGACCTGAGCAACAAGTCTTTGTAAGTAATGGGCAACCGCATTTCCAAAGCGATTATCAACAACCATACTATAACGGTTATGCCCATCAACCTTATCAAAGTTACCAGCATCAAATACATTATGATGGTATGCAAAGACCCACTGCTCAGGCGATTCCATCTTATCCTGGGTATGCTTTGCCTAACTTGAATCAACAGTTGCCCTTTGTAGCAACTCTAGAATTACCAGATCTAAACTGGCTGACGAATGATCCAATTGCTTACGCCCCTTGGTGGTCGGCGATTCCATATAAACTTCCATCATATATTCCTAAATTTAATCGAAATCCGGGTGACGACCCGTTGAATCATGTGATGACCTTTCATCTGTGGTGTTCATCCAACACTCTCAATGATGATTCGATTAGGCTTCACCTTTTTCAACGAACGTTAATTGGCCCGACAGCAAAATGGTATATCGAATTGCCTAGAGCTTCATTCGATAACTTCAGCGCCCTACCCACAACCGTTTTAACCCATTTTCAGTTACCCATAAGGTACGAAATGGGAACAGAGCTTCTTACCAATTTCAAACAAACGACAACCACTCACATATCTGATCATATTCATGAGTGGCGACGTTGTCGTAGAATGGTAAAAACATATGTTCCTGATCAGCTACTAGCTGAATGGTTTATTAAGTCATTGTTACCTTCTATTACAGAAGATGTGGCAAAGGGAGGGGTCATCACTGAAGAGCAAGTCATTGCTTGTGCACAATATCTAGACTTGATCTATACTCAGTCTGGCATGCTCTACGATAAAATCCCTAATGCTCCTAGACCGAAATTCTCCATTCCTCCTCCTCCTAAATCAAACAAAGACTCTCATGCTGGCGATGGTGTGATAGGTACGACTAGCACGAAAATCGTAAAGGCTACATCGAAGAAAGCTCGTACGGTTTCTAGTCAAAATGCAAATGCATAACTTCTCGCCTCGGAGGTAAATGCTGTGTTGACTGACAAAGGCAAAGAACCGAAGCAACCAGGGGGCAAGAAGAAAAAGAAGGGGAAAAAGAAGAAACATGAGGAGTTGTCTCCTGAAAAATCTTCTGCAAACCCTTCTGGGCAAAGGAAACCTCCTTTGGGGTGTTAGATATGCAATGAGGATCATCGGACAAGAGATTGTCCACATAAAGCTGAGATTAAGAAATTCTTTAAGAATTCAAAAACTTTAGTGGTACTGACTGATCCATTTTCGAACCTAGAAACCAATCTGGTTGCTAGCGACAATGCTTCCCGGTCCTAAGTGCTTATGTTGTCCATTCGAAATAGGAAAATGATGCTTTGATATTGACAAGGAATAAAGATTACGAAAATCCATAGCTGTCGAACAACAAGGCTACTGATCAACCTAGTAGTTCGACAACAACTTCAACCGAAGTTGTGCCACCCATCATTCCTCAGCTAACGATAAAGCCGCCAAAAGGAGTAGTACACAAATCGAAATTTAATTCTCGTGCCAGAGCATCACAGGATTATAATATAGTAGAGGACCTGGCCCAATCACCGTCCGCTATGTCGACACTTGAGGTACTGCAAAATTGCCCCTCCCAAAAGCAGGCTCTATTATCAGCAATAGGTGGGATTGACCCAGCGGATTCCAACCTTGTGACCTTTAATCATAAAGGATATGACCCTCAGTTACCAGCTCAACTTGCTTTCCTTATTCAAGTGAAAGCCCTCAACAAAACTGTTCATCGAGCGATTATTGATGAGGGAGCATCTACATGTATTATGTCGATGAGTTGCTGGAAAACTCTGGGGTCACCACCCTTGTCGCGATCGCCAATGACGTTGAAAGCATCTGATGGATGAACATACACTCCATATGGGATTTTAAGTAACTTGCAAGTCGAACTGGGGGACAAGACAATAGAAATTGATGTTGAGGTTGTCGATGGAAACCTCGATTACAACATCCTACTGGGAAAGCCTTAGATTTATGCTATGGCTGCAGTTGTGTCAACATACTTTAGAAAGATTGCATTTCCTTTTCAAGGAGGAATTACAATCGTTGATCAACAGACCTTCCTCCCCAATAGTTCACAAGTTACGGGAAGCATTACAATGATCCATGGAAGCTCTCAGTCGCTTCAAAATGTTGGAGTAGGCCTCCTAAAAGACCCTGCCTTAATGGGTACTTTCATCCTATCACCTCCGAGTAATCTGGCGGAAGTGACCACGGTGGAAACCTGCAATATGATATCTTCTATATCTAAAAGATTCAGAAGATTCCTGAACATTTTGTCAGCATGGATCATCACCATTTTAGAAATATTGTAGCAATCAATATTCTTGGCCTCGGGGGCAAACCCAAATCAACGCTCATTGAGTGTTTGGATAGATAGGTCTAAGGAATATGGCACCTCTTCAGATCCTTGGTCGCATGTAGATTCTACAGACAGAGGAATCATTCAGTTAATGATGATAGGAGAGGCACCATGGGAAGATTACCACCATCATTCCCATCTTCCGAATTACCACGAAGATTATTCCAACAACCTTAATCATCCTTCAGTTTTTTATTTTCTATCAAATAATGTAAATATGGTGGATACCGAGGACGGTTCTTATCTCATGTCGACCTCATTAAAAAATGAAACAAGGAGTCATGAGGATAGTTCTTTTACTGTGTCAACCTCATTAAAAAATGAAACAACTCCCTTTCCAAGTCAAGTCTTTCAAAGATCTCGGAGGTAAACCTTCATTCCAATCACCGTGTTGAATGCAATGAAGCTTGGGGGGCATGCACCTCGATTTACATTATTATGCTGGGGGCATGCAAACTTATCATGAGCAGTGTTACCGCAGGGTTCAAGCTCGTTAAAAAATAAACCCACCACGAGCAGTTTTTATGCTAAGTTCAAGCTCGATAAAAATTAAACCTAAGCAATGAGCAAATGTTCCCCCAGAGTTTAAGATCATTAAAAAATGAACCAACCTCCAGTAAATAACCATTGCGAATGCATTATCATCAGCTTTTGAGCCCTGGTCGTGTTCTTACCATCACCTCCACTCTGTTTTAGCCAATCATACGCCTACATTTGATTGTTTACCCTTTTGTGGAACAGCTGCGACGAGTGATTCTGTTAGCCATCCTCTTAACACTACCGTGATTGCAAAATTCCAAACCTTACCTGGAATCAGTTGCTACCGAAAATATGACTCGTTCCTCAAAAAACGAATCTCCTTTAAGCTCTTTTCATCTGACTCGTAAAATATGAAAAGATTGCTGAGCAATTGGCCTCTCCAGCTCGTTAAAGCTACTGGGAGTGCTATCCCTCCTCTAGATTTTAATCTTTTTGGACTTGAGGGATTATTACACAAAAAGATCGAGCGCTTGTCTTGTTCGGCTCGTTAAAACAATCGAAAATTCATCCCTTTCGTATTATTTTATACTTTTTCGGACTTAAGGGGTTATATGACGAAAAAGGATTACTCGAGTTTCCTTTTCGTCCCTTTTTCAGACTCTCTAAAATTGAAAAAGGACCGAGTTATCTTTGTCGTTAAAATCGTTAAAACCAATAGCGACAAACTTGTCCATGCAGACAAGAACGAGTTTCACTGTCGCTAGGCTCGTTAAAACATAGCGACAGGTTTGCCCGAAGGACAAATTATAGAACAAGCATATGTTATCCTCCTCAAGCTTGATAAAAATAAAGAGCTACTGGTCAGCAATGACTGGGGAAAAATTGGGAAGAAAACTTGAAGAAACTTTATTGGTAGTGAGTCGCTCTTGAACATGACACTTTCACTCCATCACCAT
>APFE030564204.1:109729-120032 GCA_000404065.3 Pinus taeda | reverse complement strand
ACTCGACATCAAAAGATTAACGACCTCATGCTTTAGGGGGCAACTGTTATAGACATTTTTGGGCACTGCAACCCCAATCATATATGTCCATAAACCAAGGGCTTCTGGGTCCCTAAAAGTGTTGTTTCATGCCCTAAAGGAACAAGGTCAACTGATTACATCATCTCCCAGAAGTTCTCCACAGAAAACTGTTCAGAACTGGTCAAAACTAGACCATACAGGTTGCTCAGTGCTAAGGGTGCGATGCATCTCACCTGCCCAGTGTAAAAGGTGTGATGCATACTGGAAAGCCCTTCTGTAGGGTGCGATGGGCGAGAATGGACAAATGACAGAGACAGTTTGTGAGGTGGATGATCATGGAATCTTCCAGAAACTTCTCCTATGACACTTGCCTCTCTGAATTCGCCCAGGGATGAGTAAGAGATCATCAATCTCCAAGTGGAATCAATAACTATCAGAGAGAAGACACTAATAAAAATCCCAGAAGCTGACTCACCTCCCTGCAATCATCTATATATGGATCCCTCATCCCAGAGATCCAGAGGCTGGAATTTGTATCTTGTAAGGAAGTGTTGTTGGTTTCCTGGGGGAATATCATAGTGTTGGGTGATCTAAGCTTTTCATGAGGTGAAGAAGGGCTTTCATGTTGGGAGGATGACGTTGGGTTAGATCAATGGGTTGTAATCCTCTCTTCTAATCTTTACATCAATAAAGCTATTCAAGTTTTCCTCTACATTCATGTATGTCTGATAGTATATGCATTTGTGTGGTCAATATATATCTGGTCCTATATTGCTTATGATTGTAGATCTCTTCACTTTGAAGGTATTATGCTGCTTTGACTTTACAGGTACTCTTTGAAGCGGAGTGGTCAAGGAAGAAGCGGCAAAGACCTGTCGGTGAGGAGAAGGAACAAGTAAAGAACCGAGCGAAAGATCGAGGTTGGTATTCTTTGATCCTCTCCTATTTATGTCTCATAAAGGAAAACGAAAGTAACTTTAATCTGTTTGTTTCTAAGATAGCTACCCATGTTAGTGGGACTAGCAACTCTGCATAGACACTAGATTTCCCGATAACACCCTCCCTACTTCAAGATCTAGAAATCAACACATACGCTGGCTAGATATCCTCCCAAGCATATTTCCATAAGATGCTCATCTCTCCTAATCAACTAAATCATATATATCTACTAATCTAAGTAGGCTTCAAATGTCCAATTCTTTTATGGATAGATCCTGCACAATCACAACCCCAATTAGTAATAAACCTTTAAATACATATTCAAGTAAACACAAATATTGGAGGTCCTCGATCATTTAGATGTTGCCAAATACATCTTGTCAAAATATTTGTTCTTTCACTTCAACAACACCAAATACAGCCTCAGTGCTTCTCAAGTCTTTTGTTTGCAACTTCATGAATCACAAACATTTTTGTAGTATTTTCATTCATTTAATTGCATTCTTACTTCAAGGTATTCATTATAATATGCCTTCCTTGGATGAAATCATGGAGTTGGGTTATACTTTTGGTGAGAGAGGGCACGTTTGGGTGGAAAAAATGATGGCTTGATCAAGCCATTTAAGTGCTCGATCAAGCTCCTCGGGCGCTAAAAAAGTAGCTCAATCGAGCATTAAAACTAACTCTCCATAGAGCTCGTGTGTAACCCCGGGTTATGAGCTTAATCGAGATTTAAAGCTCAATCATATGGGTCGATCGAGTCCTAAAGATCCATCGAGCCTTAAAGCTAGAAAATTTAAAATTTATGTAAATATCAATAATGATATGCAAACTTTAAAATTTTAAGTATTTGATAGTTAAAAAAAAAAACAAATTTAATTACTAATTACATTTGAATAAGTAATTAACAATGGTGTGGATTAATTTCTCATTGCATTTCTAGTGTTTTGGTGTATAAATTTGAAAAATGATTCTATCCCACTTGCAATTGAAAGTGTAATATTCTTATATTTATAATTTGATAACAAAAAAATTAGTTTTTAATATAATTTAAATTTTCAATGTTATAATTTAATTAAAATTATTATAAATATAATTAAATAATTAATTTGATTTAAACATAAGAAAATTTATCAATTTGATTTAATAAATATTATAAAATTTTATATGAACAAATGTAGCTAAAAAATGTGAATTTGACGTTGTTGGAAATGTATATTTTACAAAATTCATTGAAGAGTTAATAAACATGATTCTCTCAATGATAATCATATCTATTAAAATCACACACACACATATATGTAATGAGTAATGCACTGATATCTACTTAATCAGAAAAAGAAATGAGTGCAGTAATAATTAACGTAGTTGTAATAGTTGTAAGTTATAATTAATATAGTTATAATAGATGCAATGGTATTTGCGGTTATAAATATCTCTGAACATGTAAAATGTGATTGCACTTAATTATGTCTTCAGTCTGCACAAGTGCGAAGTATATATAGAAATTTTTACTCCTCACTTAGGTTTGCAATATATATTTTTAAAATAATAAAATATAAGGAAATCATTAATTTTAAATATTATTTGATTAATTTAGATTTAAATGTGTTATGAAATTATTTTAAAATATAATATTATAAATTTTAGTTTAGTTAGTTTGTCGTTTTTATTATTTATTTACTATAATTTATTTATTTTATTGTAAATTTATACATAAAAAAAATTAAAAAATGATAATATGTTATATTTAAAATCAAAACAATAAACAATTTTTTTTTTAAGATTTCAAATAAGAAAGAAAGCAAAGCTTAAAACCTTTTATAGAAAGTTATGTATAATTATTATAATTATTTACTTGATAAAATAAATAAATTTAAAAGTTATCTATACATTATTATAATTATTTACTTGATAAGATAAAATAAAATAAAATTTGGAACTACATCCAGCGCTTCCCCGATCAGACTACACAAAGTAGTCTCCTAGTAGGAGACTACTTTGTGCAGTAATAATATATTACTTTGTGCAGCAACATATTATTAAGTAGGGCCTAGTAGTAATAATATATTACTTTGTGCAGCAACATATTATTAAGTAGGGCCTACTTTGTACTAGGGCAGGGATTACTTCGTACTCTATGGCATGGCAGGTCGGTCCCTATAAGTCAATCCCTGGGTTCCTATTTTAGTGGGGTCTCTATTTAAAGCGATCCATTGCAAGCGATTGGCAGGAAAGGTGTTGGGCAGAGTTATAGTAGCAAGATGGGGTCAAGTTTTAGTAGTCCGATCGGGGAAGCGCTGGATGAGTCGACTAAACAGGCGACCAAAACCCTGGTTAATAGGATAATGGAGTCGTTTCCAATCAAGTCCTTGTCGACCCTCGGCGTTACGTCCATCTCGTTGTTATGTGGTGGCGGGGGTTTGTTGTTGGTGTTGCTAAGCAAACGAGGAGGCCGCTTCAGCGACTTAATGGAAATTTGGGGCGGCATCCTGATAAAGATGACATTTTACCTGATAATTGAGTGGATTATGATGTAGAGACTTCACTGTAATGATCAGCTTCTGTAATAATTATTTCTATTATCCTTATGTCGTAAATGTGTTTTCATGCTGTGTACAATTCTGTTGACATTCTGTCTTTTTTGATCATGCTGCAGGCATTCGACATTTTTTTGCTTTCTATGCTTCTTCGTATGGTGCTATATGCATTCTGATATGTTTATTTCTGCCTGCTCTGGCAGAGTTTTTTGTGCCTCTTTGTTTGTCTTTTTCCAGAGGTGTCATTGACATTTATTTTGTATCCAAGTGTGGCTTTTATATTGGCTTAATATAAACTATCTAGCTTTTTCTTCTGAAAAATTCTGTTGTTATTACTTGTCTATTTTGACACATTGGGATAATTTGGAACAGATCTTTCTGATGTCTATCCACAGAATGATAGAGTTAATTTCTCAGATATAATGTTTTGTTTGTTTTGAAATTGATGTTGTTCTGATCTAATTTTCCAACAATCTTCTTGCTGAAAAGACAACTCTGAAACTGATGCTAATATATTTCCATAATTTTAGCTGATGCCTTTGAATGCATCATATTCTAAAATAAAATCTTTTTCCAATTCAACTATTCAAATATGCAAAATGTACACATTGTTCTTCCCAAATTTCTTTAGGCCTTTTCCATGCTGTTTCACACCAAAATTAATGCGAATTAGTTTTTAATTGAACAATAAAAATCTTTACCCTCTACAAAATGCTAACTCCAATAACCTCTTCTTGTTACAAATTACTTTATCAAAAATTAATTTAAAATTATTTATTTTTATTTTAAAAAAATGATTTAAAACACAAATTTTTTATATTTAAAATAAAAATAAAACCCTCGCTGGCGAATAACTTTACTATGATACAACAGGAAGATTTGAACCCTCCCTTCCGAATAACTTTGGGCACCAAGAAGAATTGAACCCTCGCTTCCGAATAACTTGGGCCTTCAATCAAGTAGGCTCTTTTTCAAAATTCTTACGCATTAAAAACCCCTTTTATCAAATAATCCCAATGAAAAATAGACCGCATAGATTTTTTTCGCGAGGGTTCTTCGAGGTGAATCGGCCCGACCTGCGTGACGAATTGAATGCTGCCCTTGCTCATGTATTTGTATGTTTTTTTCTTTTATTTATTTTTTTGGAAATTTCCATTTCTCATTGATCGGCTCTCCATGATAACGAGAATAAAGCCCTCCTCACGGCATTCGAACAACAGCTCAATCGATCAGGTTGGTACGTGATTCGTGTTGTGCAAGTCTTCAAGTCGAAATTCTGTGAAATATAGGTCCTTTTTCAGCTGGAATTACTCCATTCTGAGAATAAGAATTTCCAGAAAAGATGTTATTTTTGGTGGGCAGGGTTTTGTGTCGGAATACGCGTACGAGTTTAGGTATTTCAAAGTAGACCCCAATTTTAGGTGCATTTTCTTAATTCTTGGATATTCGATGTTTGGAGAGGACCCGCCTTTTTGGTTCGTCTGACGGCCATAAGGCCATGGTCTCGTTTTATGTCCAGGCAAGGCCGTGGGTGTTGTTTCCGGTTTCAATGTTCGTGTTGATATTTGGAGGCCAACCTGATGGGTTGAACGCTTCAGGGCAGCCGTGCAATCGCCATAATTTTAGTGAAAGGTGCTAAAATTGGGGTCCGACTTGCATATGATCAAAGGTGGTCTGTAGATTTGGACTTACAGCCAAGGTCTAAAAGAATTTTGCTTTTCCATAGCCTAAACTCTAACCCTAGTCCTAACCCTAGTCCTAGTGGGTATTTTCGAGGTAATTTGCGATTGCTTTTAGCCTATTTTTCTATCCGTATTGCCCTTGCTACCCGTTGGTGAGGTGGGACAAGTTGTCCATGTGAATTAAGAGGACTCCCGAGTGACAAATAATCAAGTTATTTTAATCGTGCATCACCACTAAAGAGGGCAGAGATGCACACTGAAGTGGTCGCTGAAGGGTGGCTTCATTTGGCATCATTCGGCTCTGGCAGGCCGGGTGATTGTTGTGGTGGAGGCTTGAAAGTATTGACGAGGTGATTGATCTGTTTTTTCTAGAAACCACAAAATGCTATCTATTAAAACAGAATTATGGTGGAGGCTTGAAAGTACTGTCGAGACTTGCTGGTAGTGGAGCAACATCAGAGATGAAAAATTATACTTTGAAAATCTTAAGCTCGACTTTTCCTGACTCGAAACATTGTGATTATGTTGAATCTTATGTTGTGTTCAACCGAGAAGGTATAGAGGAGACCGTGTCTGTTCGTGGGGTAAGTGGGAAGACCAAAGTAATGTGCACAATGAATCAATTCTCCCTGAAGAACCAAGGCCCTGCATAGAAGAAGTTAACCAAGATAGAGAAGCGGGAGTTCAACTAGTGTGTCGCCAAGTGCTGTAGTTGCTGTAACACCCTCCAAAATTTTGGCTTACACTCAATTTTGGAGCCTTACTTGGTCTTTTACATGTTGTTGCAACACTAGAGCTCATTCCATGAGTATTTTTTGCAGTTCTTTGGTCCCGTTCGCACGTTGGGTTAACTGTCATCTTTTGGCATGTTTGCAAGCCTATTTTGATGGTTTCGAAGGTCGGTCTTTGTGTATATGAGTTGTCTTAACCATGCAAACATCTGTCGCATCCATACACAAAGTTTTGAGCACTGTCGCACAAGTGTCGTCATGGTCGTCCTAGAGTCTATCTTAAGTGTCGCACTTGTCATATCTTGTCGTAAGGCAGTCACACAGAGGGAAATTCTTTGTTCATGTGTTTAGATCAATGTTGCGAACATCGGCATCGAAATAAAATCGACAAGGGTCTGGAAAACCTAAAAATTGTAAAAATCTGGAAAATATCGGTAAAAATCGGCAAACGTCGGCATGGCCAAAAAATCGTGATTTCGAGATAAAATCGGGATGTTATCGAGATGTTTGCAACATTGGTTTGGATGATCTATGTTGCCATGTTGCCAAAGTATGCTAAGTGTGTGATTATAGGCAAGGTTTATCACAGTTCATCACTTATCCCACACTTAGCCATTTTTGGAAAATCTTGCCGACCGAGCAACTTAGCTTCTCTGGGCTTGATCTAGGTGGATATTGGTGGCCACCCTCCTATTCCACTTGGACCCCCACCATTGTTTCTTTCAGTTTTTCAGTTTCCTTATTTGTAGCACAATTTACTATTTTTGGCAGTTTTTCGGGTCCTAAACTTCCAAAGCCATTTTGAGGACCTAAACGATGTTTTTTGGGAAAACCGAGAGCAATATGGGTCATTGACCAATATTTCTCACTCAAAAGTTGTAGTCCTCGGATAGATCTTTCTAACGAGCTATTGTGAGCATCAAACGGTGATTGTATGCCAAAGTTATGACCTCGAGAAGTTGATGTACCAATTTACCCAAACGGGGCCCATAGTTTGGCGCTTCATCTCCCAGGGTTAGGTTTTTGGATGTTTAGGGTTTTCCATTGTTTTTCAATAATAAATAGGCCTTGGAGCCTCATTGTAACACAGTTCAGAGGCATGTAGCTACCACATCTTTTCTCAGAGATAAGCTACCACCGTCCGAGCTAGTCTTATTTCCATTCTGTTTGTAAGCATATTTTAGTATTTGATATTAATGAAATGAAGTGTTATTTCTACTGCATATTTGTATTTATGGTTATATCTGTAATTTGTTGCGTTCTTGTTTAAATCTGGGTTAGTGGTATTAGAGCAATCTGCTATTTCTCTGTTTTTCTTTACATGTCCCTAATGAGGTCGGGATATAAGGAGTTAGGGCTTGAACTGGTAAAACCTTTGCAAGACAAGCTTTACAAATCCCGACGGCCTCCCATGGCGGATGAAAAGAAAGATGAGGGGGCAGGAGATCCTGTTAAAATCTTGCTCGAATAAGCCCTTGAGCGACGAAGGAACGCGATGATGGACAACTTTGCCCAGATCCTTCAGCAGCTACCCAAGGGCAATGCATCTACTTCTGGCAGTAACTTTGGAAGCGCCACACCCTTTAAGGTACAAGTTAATTTTGACATTCCCATATTTGAGGGTCAGATAAATGCAGACGCTGTAGATAAATGGTTAAATCTGCTAGAAGGATATCTTTCCGTCCATTATTTTTTCAGCCGGGGAAAGATCACTTTTGCACTTCTCAAAGCAGCACCCCACGTCAAGCATTGGTAGGAAACCTACTGTGAACAGAAGGATGAAAGTACGAACTCATTGTTTTCAGCCGCACCTACTTGGAACTTGTTCTAGGATGCCATCAAGGAGCAATACTACCATGTCGGGAGCTATGAGGATAAATACATAAAGTGGACAATGCTGCGACAGGGAAGGGACCAAGATGTGCCAGAGTTTGCAAATGTTTTTCATACCCTTCGCACAAAGTTGGGTATCAAGGATTCTGAGAAGCATTTGGTTCTCAAGTATCGCGGCTACCTACATAGGTACATCCAAGATGAGATGGAGTTCTTGGACATCTCCTCGCTCAGCACGACATACCGATATGTCACCAAGATCGAGCAAAAGTTTAAACAGAAGAAGCGAGACTTTGGATCTGCGAATCCGAAGTAAGGGAAAGGTGCCCCCAAATCGCAAAACAAAGGACAAAGCCAAGGCGGGGCGACCCAGTGCAACTCGCCAAAGCTGCAAGCAAATAACAACAATGCAAAGCCGAAGAAGGACACGGGAAAGTGGTGTGAGTTCCATAAGAGCTCCACTCACAACACAAGTGAGTGTCGGGCCAAGCAGTCATTGGTGTTTTGGAGAATTTGGTATCTAAGGATAAATACTAATTCCCTAGATAAGTAGTTGTATCTAGAACAACAATGTAAAGTGTTTTAGACTTTTCCCATAAGCAATAGATAAGATGAGAAGATGGAAGACCTACTTGTAGTTTCGCTTTCTTCTCGTCTCCCTTGTATCGATCCTGTTGCTCCTTCCCGTACTTAATCTACTTGAAAAGTACCCTGTAAACACAACAAAAAACAAAGAACCGATCAAAGCATACGATCTATTGAATATAAGTGAAAGGAATTAGATACAGTTCACACATATAAGCATTATGAAACAATACAAACATATGGGAAAAAGGTTCAAACACTTTATTAGATAGAAGAAAGAATTACAACCATTGGTGTCTGATTCAAAGCCATTCCTCCAGCTTGGATCCCATCCACATCACATCAAAAGCATGACAAACTTGTAGCATTACAATACTTGCTTCAAAGCCAAATCTCATAGTAGCATTATCTCCTTACAATTCAATATAATCCATCCCCTGATCACTTAGATGAGTGGTCAATTTATAGGAAGATGAAGGAGGTTTTGTCATAAATGGTGGCATTGAATGGCCTTCCATACTTAAAATTAGTTCCATGGAGGAAGGGATGAGAGGATAGGATGCACCTTAACTCGTTCTTCATTCATTTTTGAGCTCATAGGAGTTGATAAGTGAGGGAACCTTCTAGATGACTCCAAAATATAAGAATATTTTCCAAACCCTATGTGAATTTCGCTCAATCTTGCCCAGCATAGGTGAAAGGAAGCCTAAGTGCTTTGCAGCGCACCCTTACAAGGGCTTACCTGTGCTGGTCTCTCTGGAGGTTATTTCTGGATGCCTTCAAGTCATGAAATTGTCTGGGAAGGAGGCATTCAAAGAGGTGACTTGTTTAGGGCATGTAGCAATTGAAATTAGGGTTTGATAAGCCCTAAAACACTGATTTGAATGATGGTTTTGATGTTCCCAAATGGATCTGTAACAACTCATGGCCGAGCTAAAGGCTTCGGAATTAGATGCATGTTCCGACTCTGAGTTAGAACCCGACAAGGGGAATGACAAAGGGAAGCAGATTATCAATGCGGAGCCCAACGCTACCGTTGCCACCATGAAGATCCAAAAAGAGGAACCTGAAGATCCAGAGGAGGAGCGCCTCTTCCACTCTCAGATGTGGGTAAAGAGTTCCCTGCTACAGTTCATTGTCGATAGCGGGAGCCAAAAGTTCCTCATTTCAGCAGAGGTCGTGAAGTGGCTGGGCTTACCGATCACAGCACATTTACAACTGTACACCATCGGGTGGCTTCACCAAGAACAAGATCTTCGCGTGAGCCAGCAGTGTCGCCTTCCATAGAGCATCAAGCCCTTCACAGATGAGGTATTATGTGACGTTTCTCCCCTTGATGTTTGTGATGAATTATTAGGTCAACCATACTTATGGAAGCGACATGCTGTGTATAAGTCAAGGCCTCGTGCTATTATTGTTACTTTGGGAAATAAGTTATACAGGATACCGGAGGTAGTATCGCCTATCACCATCTCTTTGGTTACTGCAAAACAACGCAGTAAGCTCATTTCCAAAATCGGGAAATTTGTTTTCGTGCTGATACGTCATCAGGGAAAGAAGACGTTGGCCACGACCTCTAGACAGGGCCCCTCCGCACGACAATAACAGATGGACAAGGTCGTGGAGGAGTATGAGGACATCTTCACCTCCCCCGTAAGGGTGCCTCTGCACTGTCAGGTCAAGCACTCCATCGATCTGACCTCAGGTGCGCCGCTGCCCAATGGACTAATCTATCGGCGCTCCGTTCTGGAGAACGATGAAATCAAGTGGCAGATCCAGGAGTTGCTGCAGAAAGGTCACATCTGGCGGAGTTCATCGCCCTGTGGGAGCCCGATCGTGTTGGTACGAAAGAAGGATGGGACTTGGAGACTCTGTATTAACTATCGGGTGCTGAACAAGATCACTGTCCGGAATAGGTACCCGATCCCACGGATTGATGACCTTCTGGACCAATTGAAGGGGGCAAAATATT
>APFE030564204.1:44663-85325 GCA_000404065.3 Pinus taeda | reverse complement strand
ATTCTGCATATGCTCTGTGTTATAACTTATAATACAGGTCATATTCCAACTTAGTGTATAAGGTGGTAATACACGCACTTTTCGGCACATAGAATAACACAGTGCCTTATGAACATTTTGTTCAGGGATTCTAGTTACACATACTTCGTTGTATAGACCATACACAGCATTTCATAAACCCTCCAAGTGCTCCAAGGACATGCAACATGCTATACACAGTATATTGAAATCTTCCACAGCATCAATCAGGACCGCCTTTCAAACTTACACAAGCTATGTATCCAGTCTTACTAGCAGTGGCCGTAATTTGCTTTACAATTAACATAAGGGAGTCATATATTTCAAAGAGGTTAGGCACTGGGTCAGAGACAGATCACCTCCCAACCATAGACTAACTGCAATGAAACCTCTTATGCAGCTATCTACCCTGAGCCAGATTCCAGGGCATAAGGGGACTGCTCCAAGGACAAAGTCCAAGCTGCCAATTGATCCAGGAATTCTAGTGACCGAAATCTCCCTCCTGGCTGAGTAAGCTTCTTCACCTCGACTCTGCTTTCCCTAGCGCTGACTCAAGATGGGTACAGGTATAAATCCTCCAGTCCAACAAACACCAGCAGTGTCAGCTCTATATTTTGTTGGGTTTCCCTGTGCTCTCCTGTCTCCTCGTTAAATCCTCTTCTTCCTGCCTGTCTTCTAGTTGGCCGACTTTCTGCCCCTTTTCTGTTGTTTTAACCTTTTGCCAATCTGGCCCAAAATTTGTTGGCTAATCAAATGTAGCCCATCTGTCCATCCTGTTCCAGATTTTTTTGTTTTAGCTGACTTTTTCATCACTAATTGATTTTTGTGTCTGCCTGCCCAGCCAACCACCATAATGCCACCTGCCCCTTTGCTTGCCTTATGTCAGTCTTCATAGCTGTAGTAAAAGCCCAAAATATCCTCCAAGCAAAATCCTCCTTAGCCCTGGAATCAGTGTCCCTTTTACCTCAGCCCATGTGCTCTATTTTATCTTTCAAAATGTTACAACATTTTTAAAGATGAAAGGTGACCGGGGCTATTACTGATATATCGAGATTTGAATTGCCCCAATATCTTACTAGATCAAGAGTATCATTCTAAGTTATCTGATTTTGGATTAGCTAAACTTGGGCCAGTTGGAGATAAGACTCATGTTTCCATTCATGTGCTGGGAACCTATGTATATTTTGCATCAGAGTATGCTATGACTGGTCAGCTATAAAATCTTATGTGTATAGTTTTGGCATTGTTTTGTTAGAATTAATCACAGATAAGAAAGCCATTGACAATTCCAGGTCAGCAGGGGAGCACAATCTTGTTGCTTGGGTATATGTCTTCTTTCTCTCTAATTTCTTTCATGCATTGTGTTGTTCCTTGAGATTGTTCCCAACTGTCTAGGAACTATGCCAGGGCATCTGTAAACTGACTTTTGACCTCAAGCTGGCCCTTGGGTCAGAGTGGGTTCCCTCAATTTAAATAAAGCTTGCTGTTCACTGTCACTAAATAGCAACTTATTGAGCACAAAGGCCAGATATGCGAAAAACAGGATGAAGGGGTTTGAGGAGGGTTGATAGTAGATTGGGGATTAAGGTATGTGAATCTCCTAGATCAGAAGCCTATCCATTGGGCAATGGAGTTAGAATCATACCAAGGCACCAGACAGTGGAGATTGTATTTTACTCTGTGAACTGTGGGACAATGGTTTTTGATAGACCAGTCAACAGGCTACTTTCCAACCAAAATAGACATTTATGTATATTTAAAGGGATAAGTTGCAGAATGAGAAATATAAACTCAAAGATCTAAACATTAAACTAATGCTAAAATCTCTAAATGAGGAAAACGTACTTGAAAAATATTCCAGTAATCATACACTTCAATAGACAGAAATTATATGAAGTACTTACCAGGCAATCCGATCAAGAAGAGGTACAACAGAAATAGATTGAATCTAGCATAAATCTCTTTAGTTATTGAGATGCTGCAATAGACCTAAGGCAAAATTGATACTCAACTTTAGCCTCTCAAAGAGTAATCCATATAACCTCGAGCTATCATAGAGATGCAAAGACTATGAATTATAGGAAATAGATTAACATAACAAAGTACATAGTGCAAATGGCTGGAAATACAATCTATTATGACTGGTCCTAAAATATTGCCCACAAGAAAAAATAACAATACAATTCTGCCTCTCTAAAATCCAACTCCTCGCTCTTTATGAAGTCTTCAACTGATGCCTATATGCCTTCAAATGCTAAGCTGATGCGCAAATCCCTAAACCATTAACTATTTGTTTGCTGAAAATAAAATTGAAGATATGGTTGTTGAAGGAATCAATATCTATGATTATGAGTTGTGTAGTATCACTCTGAAAATAGAAATCTGATTTCTGCATCAATTCTCCTATTCTTTCATGATGCCGTCATTCTCGTGAGCCACTTTTCTTCATAGAACACTTGTTTATTTGCAGAACACACACACACACATATATAATTGGCATTGCTGCTAGCAACAGGTTCTCATCCTATGGTTGAAACTTGAAAGTGCCACAAATTTCTAGTGGTAAAATCCTTCAGCTGTGTGTTTGAGTCTCCTTTCCAAATTTTAATCATATTGATTTGTCCTTGTTTTCACCATACAGTTCTATAACTTTGGAAGAATGCCCTTGTTTTCACCATACAGTTCTATAACTTTGGAAGAATGCCCATAAGTTGCTTGCACAACTGGGAGAAAAATTGAGTTTGTCTTGCCTAGGCAACATAATAAACCCTTGCTTACTTTTAATATTGTAAAGAGATCAATCAGTCAATGCCGTGGAATCCGGATCTAATAGATGGCGACCAGTGCACAACTCGCTCATTTTGGCTCCTCTTAACAGATACTTCTGTATTTTCCAATTTTCCAGTGAAAACCTTTGGAAACTTTATCATGAAGATAAGAGCCATGGGCACTGAACTATTGTTTTTTTTGTTTTTCCACATGCGAATAATCCCACATGAAGTATGAGATGATACAAACTTCATTTTATATACATGACGCTGTGAGTACTTTGTTGATGCTTCATGCAAAATGCTATCCAACGTGGGCTGTTATATGAGTGATTTGGAATGTGACTTGGTACATTGCTGATGTTTAACTTCTCATAAAATCCATGTTTAATTTTTGCTATCCAATGTGGGCTGTTATATGAGTGATTTGGAATGTGACTTGGTACGTTGCTGATGTTTGACTTCTCATAAAATCCATATTGAATTTTTACCAAATGCACCATTCACCAATTAATTTGAAAACCAGCCAGGTACTACTGCTTAAACATATACCTTTATCCACTTTAACCCAGTCTTTTATTGGGCCAGACATGCCCAACCGAATTTGGATTCCCACTGACCACTAGACTACAACCCAAAGAATTTTTTCATTTTTAGAGGGGGCAACTTTCCAAGAAAGTTATTTGAAATTCAGCTATCCATTCTTCTATTTCAATTCACACTGCATATTAAGTATTTCATCAGGGAAAGGATCTGGTGCGTTGTCTCAGTTATATTGATATGTTCTTGAATGTGTATAGCCATCTCAGTTATATTGATATGTTCTTGAATGTGTATAGCCCATTACTCATTGACATTTCTAATCATATTTAGTAAATATATTACACCCTATGCTTACAGGCCCTACGTTTGTATATATTGATTTGGACTATTAATTAGGGGCACTTGAAAGCTATAATGCCAAAGCAAATATTTGTACAAACTAGGGCTATGGTCACTCATTACATTGCTTATTCTGTCGACTTCTTGTTGTTGAGTTTTATAATTGTTTGGGTGTTAAATAACAAGCACTCACTTGCATTGGATTTTATTTGAGAAAGATTCCTCTCTTTGTTGCATAGTGAGTAATGAGAATGTGTTGACTCAATTTTAACATCATCCACAAGAAGAATACAACTTTTTATTGATTTGTTGTGTTTGTCCAGGTTCACCCCTCTGCTATTGAACGTTGCTGCACAAGAGCTCATTTGGGCTTCAACAAAATTATCTGCCCTTACTGTGTCAACACAGAATGTTTCTAGGTATTTCACAAGAAACTGGTGTTGTGAACTTTTTGAACAATCTCATTGTTAACAATTATGGCCTTGCGTTTTTTTTTTTCCCAAAGGAAACAATCGTAATTTTCATTAAATAAGAAGAAAATTACATTCTGCAGATGCAAATTGTGCATTAAAAAAAACTTTGAGGAGAAACTAGTAGTTTCTGCCCCGAGTAGCAAAAAAATCCTGGTGTTTCAGGATATATCACATATTAAACCATAAGATGACGGTGCAATGACATAAATACTGTCCATATGAGCTGAAAAAAAGAGAGCTCCCAAACAAAAATGAGCTCTGATCTGAAAATCTGTAAACATAGAGTGCCAGTGATTGTGATAAGCTAAACAGAAAAACAGAAACCATGCTGATCAAAACTGCTGTGTATCTGGAGGGCAGCATTCCATGAAAGGCCTGAGACGATGTACTGTTGTCACGGAACCTATCTTTTCAGTAGCTTGCCAAGTGCCCATGTCCAGAAGCGCTCCCTGATTTATAAGGAGTCCGCATCTGCATTTCTCTCTCTGTAAATATGACATGCAATAATGTGATCAAAAACTTGCTTGAGCATTAAAACAGAATGTCAACACTCTTTGTCAACACAGAATGTGTCTGGGTATTTCACAGGAAACTGGTTTGTGAACTTTTTGAACAATCTCTTTTTTACATTTATGGCCTTGCATTAAATAAGGATATTTGATTCTTAAACCTCAGTTCTGCTTTAGGTTTTCTGTAGGATTCTAGGCTCTTGGCAGGCACCCTTTCATGTCATAAATTGCATTTTTCAAGCTTTTAACCATATGTAATAAATTAATATTTTAAATTTCCCAAGCATGTTTTAAGTTTTGATAAATTTGATGTCTTCACTGCTGTTATGTTCTCTTTGCTACTTGTGCCTCTGGTTTACTCCTGGTATGACAACATTTGTTTTGTCCTCTGTTAAGTCTCTGAATGATAACATCTGTATTTAATTTTTCGCTCTATCGCTCTACTTTTTCTGTATCTTATTCCGTATTTCTGAAATTTCCTTGAAAATGTAGATGCTTTATTGAATTTGAGAATGACTTGCTTTCAAAAAGTTGTTTATGTAGTATGTACCATCATACTGGAATTCTTTGGATATGGCCTGTGTCAAAACAATTGATAAAAAAAATAAGTGATAAGGAAATAATAATGTCTTTCCCTTCCCTAGCTATATACTTCGTGTAAGAATATTATTTATGGCCTTGAAGTTGAAATTGCTTTGATCATGTTGGTTCTCTGTTTCTGCAGATGAGCATGGTTTTCGAAGATCGAGGACAAAAAGGAATATGAAATCTGCAGTTATATTTACAAAAAAGCCACTCAGCATCTAGGAAGGAATGAATGAAGTTAAACAGCACCAATACCTTACATGTATAAACACAATGCCATTTTTCAGCAGTTTTGGTATGTTGTTGCTGTCAACCATATGTAATAAATTAATATTTTAAATTTCCCAGGCATGTGTTGAGTTTTGATAAATTTGATGTCTTCACTGCTGTTATGTTGTTCTCTTCGCTGCTTGTGCCTCTGGTTTACTCCTGGTGTGACAACACTTGTTTTGTCCTCTGTTAAGTCTCTGAATGATAACATCTGTATTTAATTTTTCGCTCTATCACTCTACTTTTTCTGTATCTTATTCCGTATTTCTGAAATTTCCTTGAAAATGTAGATGCTTCATTGAATTTGAGCATGACTTGCTTTCAAAAAGTTGTTTATGTAGTATGTACCATCAGACTGAAATTCTTTGGATATCGCCTGTGTCAAAACAATTGATAAAAAAAATATGTGATAAGGAAATAATAATGTCTTTCCCTTCTCTAGCTATATACTTTGTGTAAGAATATTATTTATGGCCTTGAAGTTGAAATTGCTTCGATCATGTTGGCACTCTGTATCTGCAGATGAGCATGGTTTTCGAAGATCGAGGACAAAAAAGAATATGAAATCTGCAGTTATATTTACAAAAAAGCCACTCAGCATCTAGAAAGGAATGAATGAAGTTAGACAGCACCAATACCTTACATGTATAAACACAATGTCATTTTTCAGCAGTTTTGGTATGTTGTTGCTGTCCTTTCAGCAAAGGGTTGTGTAATATTGGAGGAATATGTGTGATAATCCTCCATAAGTTCGACTATAATATTGTTTACAACTAGCATTTGCACCTAATGTTGCAAAGGAAACGCCGTAAGGCATAGTGTGTGGAAGAATATTGAAATATGAATGGGCTTTTGTGGGCTTTTTTGAAAGCGAGGGTCGATGATTCTGAGTTTTAATTTGAGGAAGCCATGCCGAAAACCATTTTTGGGGGGTTAAATTGGCTACGAAATGGAATGCAAGTAGGCATAAATATCCATTGAACTTGTTTAGAGACCTTTGTTTGTATTTGGTAAAAATTGCGTAGTTGAATGTGAAGGTAAACGAATGAATTCACGCGAACAACAACCGGGTATCCATATTGATTTGGATAGGGTTATTTAAGAAATCATTATTCAAACGGGAAATTAAATTAATATGAAGATGTATTGAAAACATGTATTATATTCATTAAAATCAATTGATTTTGTTAACAAAATATGTTAAAATCCATTGACAATGAATTGGTTGTGAAGACATAAACTATCAAAATGGTATTTGATCTTGAAACTTCCTTTTTTAAGTTTCAAATGGAAAATACAAATAGTGAATTGTAACAGAAGAGGTTCGAGAAACAATATAATATTCTAAAGAGCATTGTGCTTGTCATTCCATATTTGAAGTTGTATCAAAACATGTCGGAGGCATCGAAGCCCTGAAGAAGCAGTAATGGACCTGCAAAATATTTATTTTGTTAGAATTAGTAATATGTAAATCAGTTGTGGAAATTTATTAGTAATACTTTGCAGGTGAGTTGTGTTAAAATGAATTTGGAGTGAATGGAAATGAAGTTACCTTTGCCATGGGGATTTATATATTGTTAGTGGAAGATGCATGGTGAATAATGGCATACTAAATACCATTGGAGATTTATGCATAATTGGAGATGCATATTTTTTGCTTGCCATTCTACTTGTAGTTGCTTAGGTATGCTATTTCTGAGTCTAGACTCTATATGTCTTGTTGCAAAACAAAGAAAATGTTAGAATGAGATGTATAGATAATATAAAGACATTCTAATATTTGCTTAGTGGAAGATGCATTTGTGAAAAAATGAAATGAAGAAGACCACAAAACATCAAAATCCCTTTGCCAAATCCTCGATAGTGGAAAGTGGATATAAAAATCGATTCAAACAAGGAGCAAAAAGCAATGTCTGGTTGGTGGTTTTGTTTTAGCAGAATAGACAGCATCCTCTGAACAACAGTAAAGTTAAATTGCCAATCAAACAGGAATAAAGTAAGCTAATGTGGGCGTCCTAGCAAATAAAAATGTATAGCTTGTTATAGTTAAGTGTTTCTTGTAATGGATTTTGTTAATCTCAAAGCAATGGAGTGAATGTTTATATGATGAGCATAGTTGACTATTTCCAAATAAAGGTATGCAAAGAGTGAACAATGCAGAAATATTTTTAAATGAAAACTATCCACTGAATTTTGATGGACATGAGCAAAGTCAATTGTTTGACTTTGATCATATCAATCATATAAGGTATTCCACTATAATAAGATAGCTTACCATCACATATATAACAACTACAATTCAGATTTGGTACACAAGGCAGGACACTGAAACCACTGATGTTGTTTGTATCAGAGCAAGAGAAAAATGACGTAAATGCACCCGGTATAGCTAGGTAATCCGAAGAGGGATATCAACTAATGAGAAACAGAATCTTGTGAGTAAGAATGCTTACTATAGCAGCAAGCATTGTAATCTGGTAAGGGTTCTCCTTTCTTTATGGGGTAATGTAAAAGAGTAGTTCTTATGGAAGAGTTCAGATATTTCTTAGGTCAATTTATAAAATTTCATAAGACCAACGAGGAGAGTAAAATCTTCAATTGCACCTGAACATGCGTAGAACTGTCAACAAAGGAATGCCTCATAGGGTTGACCTAAATTTGAATAATCAAGAAAGCATAAGATCCCTTTGCCAAATCCTCGACAGTGGAAAGTGGATACAAAAATCGAATCAAACAAGGAGCAAAAAGCAATGTCTGGTTGGTGGTTTTGTTTTAGCAGAATAGACAGCATCCTCTAACAGCAGTAAAGATAAATTGCCAATCAAACAGGAATAATGTTTAAATAATCAAGAAAGCATATATATAACTGAATCAATTCAATTGGGAATTAATTTTGAATCAAAATTATAAGACTCTGTATTTGCTCTGTGGCTAATGTACAATTCATGGCAGAGGATTTTCTATCATGGTCCATGGATGAAATACTACATTGGTTAAGTTAGAATGATTCCCCTTCAGTACAGAGTATAGACCAGAGATTTAAAATACAATTCAAAAACCTACAGATTAGATTCTTAAGATACAATGTTAAGATAAATTTAAAAAATACTACCTTTATACTTGCAACTCTGTTATATTGTTGTTTTGGGAACTTGATATTTGTAGTGTTCTCGTTGATCTAGAGTTGAATGGTTAGGATGTAAAGACAGTTCCATGTTTATTAAATATTTATATACTTGGTCTCTAACTTCAGCGTATGGCCTGCTTCAGGCTAACTGTAGCAGGTCTTGGCTGGGTGACAGCTACAAAGGTATTGAACCTCTGAAGTGGCAGTCAACAATATATTCTTTCATTCCAAGCAACTCCCAACAGAGGGTGCGCATCAAAAACTCATTAGCAGACCTCTGCATACTTCAGCAAAGGTGAAAAAAATCCAGAGCTTATCAATCTCTAACTTCAGCTTCTTATCATGATACTAAATGAAGGATTATGCTTTTAAAAAATCTGAAGTAGCTATGAAAAAGATTAATGAGAACACAGTTCTACTTTATTCTTCTAAAAATCCTTATCAGGCTAAGCGAATATACTTCTAATTTATGCATTTCAATCAACCATCAACCGACATTACCCTCGGACATATCCTCGATGTGGTGTCCACTGAATGTGCTTTGGCAATGCCAATTCTCCAGCCAATCAAGGATGACATCATGACATTCCAATGTAACGTTTGGGATAGAAGCAAGCCACTGAATCATGATAAATCAATGTACAAATCTAAGTCGCTGTAGAAACTCATGCAGATGTATAGTAGACAATATTTTCCAGTGCCATTTGCTTCAGATAGGACCCTTAGAAGCATGAACAATATGCAATTTCTTTGCTGTTCAGCATAGGCTCCCTTGTTTTAGTTTTCCTTTTCTAATCTTTGAACTTGACAATAAGATACAAACCAATTATTGCATTATTCATCATTATTTCTGACTATTGTGGCAACCAAACTAATCACTGACAGAAGTCTGAATTTAGAGAAACCATCTGAACAAATCACTGAAAACAAGTCTGACCTCAGAGAAGCTATGTGAAAAACAACAAAGGCAACATTCCTCCTTCCTTGATCAAAAGCCATTGCCAGTTTACCAACAGGAATAGAGTAAGCTAATGTGGGTGTCCTAGCAAATAAAAATGTATAGCTTGTTATAGTTAAGTGTTTCTTGTAATGGGTTTTGTTAATCTCAAGGTAATGGAGTGAATGTTTATATGATGTGCATAGTTGAGTATTTCCAAATAAAGGTATGCAAAGAGTGAACAATGCAGAAATATTTTTAAATGAAAACTATTAATTGATTTTTGATGGACATGAGCAAAGTCAACTATTTGACTTTGATCATATCAATCATATCAGGTATTCCACTATAATAAGATAGCTTGCCATCACATATATAACAACTACAAGTCAGATCTGCCCAACAGCAGTTGGTATCTACAGTATCTGTCAGGGTTTAAAGCTCCCAATGGTTGGTATAGGTTGGAAACATCTGTCACATATCTTGTAAACCTGGAGGTTGGTTAGAAGGTATTCCCTCTAAAAGTAATAGACTTAGAAATATATAAGGCACAAAAAATTTCATTTTCCTAGTTCTATTTGGATTCAAATCGTTGAATACATTCTTGGATATGTGGGGACATTGTAATATTTTCCTATTGCTATTTGGATTCGAATCCATGAATACATTCTAGGATATGTTGGAATTTCTGTACACCCTATAACTGTTAAGAATGTTTTTTCTTGTCCCATTTAATGACAACAAGGAACCCACCTGTTTTTGAGGCAATAGGCTATCACTTTGCTGTCTGTGAGGAAATTAGTGTGGTAGATTAGACAACGGCATTGTGTAAGCACTAATATCCAAAGAAATTATCCATTAAGGTATGCCTCATAGGGTTGACCTAAATTTGAAAGGATCTCAATGAACCCAGCCAGATGACTATGGAACTACAATCTTCAAATGCAGACTCTGCCAAGATGCAGGCCGTCTAATGACTGCCTGCACAAGAAAGGTACAGCAAGTGGAAGGACATTCAGAGCCATAATAGATCTCTAAATCTTCAATTGCACCTGAACATGCGTAGAACTGTCAACAAACGTATGCCTCATAGGGTTGACGTAAATTTGAAAGGATCTCAATGAACCCAGCCATATGACTATGGAAGTACAATCTTCAAACGCAGACTCTGCCAAGATGCAGGCTGTCTAATGACTGCCTGCACAAGAAAGGTACAGCAAGTGGAAGGACATTCAGAGCCATAATAGATCTTTTATAGATGGCCTGCTATGGGATCCAAAAAGTTGAGAGGACGAAAATAAGACCCGGTTAGTTTAGAAGACAACCAAAAGGAAAGGAACCAAAATTATAGAAACAACAGCTCTAGAGAAGGCCCATGAAGAAGGAAGAAAACTCCTACAGACTCTCGAGTCTCAGCACAGGAGAAGACCACAATTGAGATCAGGAACCAGGAGAAGAAAACCAACCACAGCCGAATTTGTGAAAAAATGAAATGAAGAAGACCATAGAACATCAAGATCCCTCGACAGTGGAAAGTGGATACAAAAATCGATTGAAACAAGGAGCAAAAAGCAATGTCTGGTTGGTGGTTTTGTTTTAGCAGAATAGACAACGTCCTCTAACAGCAGTAAAGTTAAATTGCCAATCAAACAGGAATAAAGTTTAAATAATCAAGAAAGCATATATATAACTGAATCAATTCAATTGGGAATTAATTTTGAATCAAAATTATAAGATTCTGTATTTGCTCTATGCCTAATGTACAATTGATGGCAGAGGATTTTCTATCATGGTCCATGGATGAAATACTACATTGGTTAAGTTAGAATGATTCCCCTTCAGTACAAAGTATAGACCAGAGATTTAAAATACAATTTAAAAACCTACAGATTAGAGTGTTAAGATACAATGTTAAGATAAATTTAAAAAATATAGAGTACAGAGTAAATACAATCAGCATGATGCAACGTAGAGTTCAAGAGAGCAAGGAGGCGACTGTTAGGAGAGCAAATGGGAAGTACCACTACAACCCTCAAGAATTTTTTTTCTTGTCCCATTTAATACCTATTGAGACTGGAAACACTACTACTAAGACAACAAATAATGCATAGAAAAGAAGGAACTGCAAGTTGAAATGCCCTTGTTTTCAATAGCAGTCACTTTAACTGAAACAACCACAGGATGGTCTGTGTCAACAAATAGTGGGACAACACCTACAGATTAGAGTGTTAAGGCAGGGGATCTAATATACATAGTGCATATATAAGAAAGAACTGTTTGGTCTGGCTTTAGATAATTATGAGTTTCTAAACAATTCACACTCCAGAATACATAGAGCTCCAGAATTACTGCTCAATTCATCAGATTATAGTGTAGCCATTGATGTCTTGTCATTAGGTTGTATTTTCAAGGAATTGATGAACATACAACATAAAAGGGGCCAATGGTTGAAATGCCCTGGTTTTCAATACCAGTCACTTTAATTGAAACAACCACAGGATGGTCTGTGTCAACAGGTAGTGGGAAAACACCTACAAATTAGAGTGTTAAGGCAGGGGATCTAATATACATAGTGCATATAAAAGAAGGAACTGTTTGGTCTGGCTCAGATTATTGCTGAGAGCTCCAGAATTACTGCTTAATTCATCAGATTATAGTGTAGCCATTGATGTCTTGTCATTAGGTTGTATTTTCATGGAATTGATGAACATACAACATAAAAGGGACCAATGGTTGAAATGCCCTTGTTTTCAATACCAGTCACTTTAACTGAAACAACCATAGGATGGTCTGTGTCCCAGAGCTTATCAGCGTATATAGGAGGGACCATCATAAAGTGGACATTCTCTAACAAGGTGGGGACTCTACTAAGCATTCATGTGTAATATCCATCTGATGCTGGGAAAACTTTTCCAAAAAAGGCACTCTTGGAAACCTGGAAACTATTCACAATGAAAACATAGTACAAATTCATGCAGCTTTCTGGCCCACAGGCATACAATCTAGGGCCAATCAAGACTTTTAATAGCTTGGATAAATGAAAAGAAAGATTCCTGAGCTATATAATAATAAATGCAGAATACAATTATGTTGCTGCCCTTTTAGAAAATGTCATATCAGTCGTCATTAAAGTGGGGCTATGCTCCTGAGGATCAGAGACAAAAAGCTTGTGTGAGCTTGAAATCTCCCCCATTTTGTTGAACTGGAAATACATATCTTGACTTTCTTCACTGTCCATGTTTTAACATGATTTGAGGAAGTACGCACTTTGAATCAACCCCTAACAGAATGAGGACACTTCCTTAGCTTTGGGTTGGACATTTCTTTAGCTGTGGGTAGCCCCGTGACACATAAAGACTTCTTAGTCTCACCCTTCATTGCATTGACTGAAGGGTAGCCTATGTTTGTAAGGGGAGCTGAAACCCCATTAAGTGTGAAAGGCCACGTCCCCAAATTTTCCCAACTGGTACTGATAACTCCCAACCTTTTTAGAGAAGGTAAAGCATCAATTCTTTTTGTTGGGGAAAGAAGCTACCCAATTTTCTTTTTGTTAGGGACAAAAACTACCCAATTTTTGCCCTTGCATGGGAGTGGGGATGTGTTGCATGAGAAGGATTCTCAAGTAGAAACCAGACAAGAATGCACGAAAATCAACCCTAGGCTAGTTGTGGTAAACTCTCACTACTTCACAGCTAACCTTAGAAGAGGATCTTATCATGATACTAAATGAAGGATTATGCTTTTAAAAAATCTGTAGCTATGAAAAAGATTAATGAGAACACAGTTCTACTTTATTCTTCTAAAAATCCTTATCAGGCTAAGCGAATATACTTCTAATTTATGCATTTCAATCAACCATCAACCGACATTACCCTCGGACATATCCCAGCTCGATGTGGTGTCCACTGAATGTGCTTTAGCAATGCCAATTCTCTAGCCAATCAAGGATGACATCATGACATTCCAATGTAACGTTTGGGTTGTAACGTTTGGGTTAGAAGCAAGCCACTGAATCATGATAAATCAATGTACAAATCTAAGTTGCTGTAGAAACTCATGCACATGTATAGTAGACAATATTTTCCAGTGCTATTTGCTTCAGATAAGATCACAGAACATCAAGATCCCTTTGCCAAATCCTCGACAGTGGAAAGTGGATACAAAAATCGATTCAAACAAGGAGCAAAAAGCAATGTCTGGTTGGTGGTTTTGTTTTAGTAGAATAGACAGCATCCTCTGAACAACAGTAAAGTTAAATTGCCAATCAAACAAGAATAAAGTAAGCTAATGTGGGTTTCCTAGCAAATAAAAATGTATAGCTTGTTATAGTTAAGTGTTTCTTGTAATGGATTTTGTCAATCTCAAGGTAATGGAGTGAATGTTTATATGATGTGCATAGTTGACTATTTCCAAATAAAGGTATGCAAAGAGTGAACAATGCAGAAATATTTTTAAATGAAAACTATCAACTGATTTTTGATGGACATGAGCAAAGTCAACTGTTTGACTTTGATCATATCAATCATATCAGGTATTCCACTATAATAAGATAGCTTACCATCACATATATAACAACTACAAGTCAGATCTGGTACACAAGGCAGGACACTGAAACCACTGATGTTGTTTGTATCAGAGCAAGAGAAAAATGACGTAAATGCACCCGGTATAGCTAGGTAATCCGAAGAGGGATATCAACTAATGAGAAACAGAATCTTGTGAGTAAGAATGCTTACTATAGCAGCAAGCATTGTAATTTGGTAAGGGTTCTCCTTTCTTTATGGGGTAATGTAAAAGAGTAGTTCTTATGGAAGAGTTCAGATATTTCTTAGGTCAATTTATAAAATTTCATAAGACCAACGAGGAGAGTAAAATCTTCAATTGCACCTGAACATGCGTAGAACTGTCAACAAAGGAATGCCTCATAGGGTTGACCTAAATTTGAAAGAATCTCAATGAACCCAGCGAGATGACTATGGAAGTACAATCTTCAAATGCAGACTCTGCCAAGATGCAGGCCGTCTAATGACTACCTGCACAAGAAAGGTACAGCAAGTGGAAGGACATTCAGAGCCATAATAGATCTTCCATAGATGGCCTGCTGTGGGATCCAAAAAGTTGAGAGGACGAAAATAAGACCCGGTTAGTTTAGAAGACAACCAAAAGGAAAGGAACCAAATTATAGAAACAACAGCTACAGAGAAGGCCCATGAGGAAGGAAGAAAACTCCTATAGACTCTCGAGTCTTAGCACAGGAGAAGACCACAATTGAGATCAAGAACCAGGAGAAGAAAACCAACCACAGCCGAATTTGTGAAAAAATGAAATGAAGAAGACCACAGAACATCAAGATCCCTTTGCCAAATCCTCGACAGTGAAAAGTGGATACAAAAATTGATTCAAACAAGGAGCAAAAAGCAATGTCTGGTTGGTTGTTTTGTTTTAGCAGAATAGACAGCATCCTCTAACAGCGGTAAAGTTAAATTGCCAATCAAACAGGAATAAAGTTTAAATAATCAAGAAAGCATAAGATCCCTTTGCCAAATCCTCGACAGTGGAAAGTGGATACAAAAATCGATTCAAACAAGGAGCAAAAAGCAATGTCTGGTTGGTGGTTTTGTTTTAGCAGAATAGACAGCATCCTCTAACAGCAGTAAAGATAAATTTCCAATGAAACAGGAATAAAGTTTAAATAATCAAGAAAGCATATATATAACTAAATCAATTCAATTGGGAATTAATTTTGAATCAAATTTATAAGACTCTGTATCTGCTTTGTGGCTAATGTACAATTCATGGCAGAGGATTTTCTATCATGGTCCATGGATGAAATACTACATTGGTTAAGTTAGAATGATTCCCCTTCAGTACAGAGTATAAACCAGAGATTTAAAATACAATTCAAAAACCTACAGATTAGATTGTTAAGATACAATGTTAAGATAAATTTAAAAAATACTACCTTTATACTTGCAACTCTGTTATATTGTTGTTTTGGGAACTTGATATTTGTAGTGTTCTCATTGATCTAGAGTTGAATGGTTAGGATGTAAAGACAGTTCCATGTTTATTAAATATTTATATACTTGGTCTCTAACTTCAGCGTATGGCCCGCTTCAAGCTAACTGTAGCAGGTCTTGGCTGGGTGACAGCTACAAAGGTATTGAACCTCCGAAGTGGCAGTCAACAATATATTCTTTCATTCCAAGCAACTCCCAATAGAGGGTGCGCATCAAAAACTCATTAGTAGACCTCTGCATACTTCAGCAAAGGTGAAAAAAATCCAGAGCTTATCAGTCTCTAACTTCAGCTTATGGTTTGCTTCAGGCCAACTGTAACAAGTCTTCACTGGGTGATAGCTACAAAGGTAGTGGACCTCCCAAGTGGCAATCAACAATATATTCTTTCATTCCAAGCAACTTCCAACACAAGCTGCGCATCAAAAACTCATTAGCAGACCTCTGCAAACTTCAGCGAAGGTGAAAAAAGTCCAAAGCTTATCAGCGTATATAGGAGGGACTATCATAAAGTGGACATTCTCTAACAAGGTGGGGACTCTACTGAGCATTCATGTGTAATATCCATCTGATGCTGGGAATTTTTTTCCAAAAAGGGCACTCTTGGAAACCTGGAAACTATTCAGAATGAAAACTTAGTACAAATTCATGCAGCTTTGTGGCCCACAGGCATACAATCTAGGGCCAATCAAGACTTTTAATAGCTTGGATAAATGAAAAGCAAGATTCCTGAGCTATATAATAATAAATGCAGAATACAATTATGTTGCTGCCCTTTTAGAAAATGTCATATCAGTTGTCCATTAAAGTGGGGCTATGCTGTTTAGAGGAATTTCGGCGAAATCACATAGATAATCATTTGTCATTTCGCCGAAAATCCTTTAAACAATGTTATGGATCACAAAAGTCTAAATTCCTTAATAATTTCCCTGCATGGGGCTATGCTCCTGAGGGTCAGAGACAAAAAGCTTGTGTGAGCTTGAAATCTCCCCCATTTTGTTGAACTGGAAATACATATCTTGACTTTCTTCACTGTCCATGTTTTAACATGATTTGAGGAAGTACGCACTTTGAATCAACCCCTAACGGAATGAGGACACTTCCTTAGCTTTGGTGGACATTTCTTTAGCTGTGGGTAGCCCCGTGACACGTAAAGACTTCGTAGTCTCACCCTTCATTACATTGACTGAAGGGTAGCCTATGTTTGTAAGGGGAGCTGAAAACCCATTAAGTGTGAAAGGCCACGTCCCCAAATTTTCCCATCTGGTACTGATAACTCCCAACCTTTTTAGAGAAGGTAAAGCATCAATTCTTTTTGTTGGGGAAAGAAGCTACCCAATTTTCTTTTTGTTGGGGACAGAAACTACCCAATTTTTGCCCTTGCATGGGAGTGGGGATGTGTTGCATGAAGGATTCTCAAGTAGCAACCAGACAAGAATGCACGAAAATCAACCCTAGCCTAGTTGTGGTAAACTCTCACCAGTTCACAGCTAACCTTAGAAGAGGATCTTATCATGATACTAAATTAAGGATTATGCTTTTAAAAAATCTGAAGTAGCTATGAAAAAGATTAATGAGAACACAGTTCTACTTTATTCTTCTAAAAATCCTTCTAAGGCTAAGCGAATATACTTATAATTTATGCATTTCAATCAACCATCAACTGACATTACCCTCGGACATATCCCAGCTCGATGTGGTATCCACTGAATGTGCTTTGGCAATGCCAATTCTCCAGCCAATCAAGGATGACATCATGACATTCCAATGTAACGTTTGGGATAGAAGCAAGTCACCGAATCATGATAAATCAATGTACAAATCTAAGTTGCTGTAGAAACTCATGCATATGTATAGTAGACAATATTTTCCAGTGCCATTTGCTTCAGATAGGACCCTTAGAAGCATGAACAATATGCAATTTATTTGCTGTTTAGCATAGGCTCTCTTGTTTTAGTTTTCCTTTTCTAATCTTTGAACTTGACAATAAGATACAAACCAACTCGTGGCAACGGAACGAATCACTGACAAAAGTCTCAATTTAGAGAAACCAAATGAACAAATCACTGAAAACAAGTCTCAGCACAGGGGAAGACCACAATTGAGATCAGGAACCAGGAGAAGAAAACCAACCACAGCCGAATTTATGGAAAAATGAAATGAAGAAGACCACAGAACATCAAGATCCCTTTGCCAAATCCTCGACAGTGAAAAGTGGATACAAAAATCGATTCAAACAAGGAGCAAAAAGCAATGTCTGGTCCAGAGCTTATCAGCGTATATATGAGGGACCATCATAAAGTGGACATTCTCTAACAAGGTGGGGACTCTACTGAGCATTCATGTGTAATATCCATCTGATGTTGGGAAAACTTTTCCAAAAAAGGCACTCTTGGAAACCTGGAAAATATTTAGAATGAAAACTTAGTACAAATTCATGCAGCTTTGTGGCCCACAGGCATACAATCTAGGGCCAATCAAGACTTTTAATAGCTTGGATAAATGAAAAGCAAGATTCCTGAGCTATATAATAATAAATGCAGAATACAATTATGTTGCTGCCCTTTTAGAAAATGTCATATCAGTCGTCATTAAAGTGGGGCTATGCTCTTGAGGGTCAGAGACAAAAAGCTTGTGTGAGCTTGAAATCTCCCCCATTTTGTTGAACTAGAAATACATATCTTGATTTTCTTCACTGTCCATGTTTTAACATGATTTGACCACGGGATGGTCTGTGTCAACAAGTAGTGAGACAACAATTCACAGTCACTTGAACATGCGTAGAACTGTCAACAAAGGTATGCCTCATAGGGTTGACCTAGATTTGAAAGGATCTCAATGAACCCAGCCAGATGACTATGGAAGTACAATCTTCAAATGCAGACTCTGCCAAGATGCAGGCCGTCTAATGACAGGCTGCACAAGAAAGGTACAGCAAGTGGAAGGACATTCAGAGCCATAATAGATCTTCCATAGATGGCCTGCTGTGGGATCCAAAAAGTTGAGAGTACGAAAATAAGACCTGGTTAGATTAGAAGACAACCAAAAGGAAACGAACCAAAATTATAGAAACAACAGATACAAAGAAGGCCCATGAACAAGGAAGAAAACTCCTACAGACTCTCGAGTCTCATCACAGGAGAAGACCACATTTGAGAACATGAATGCTTCTTGAGGTTGGTTTGCAGCTCTAAAAGGGGCATTGTCTCAGATGGTGGACTCTACTGAGCATTCATGTGTAATATCCATCTGATGCTGGGAAATTTTTTCCAAAAGAGGCACTCTTGGAAACCTGGAAACTATTCAGAATGAAAACATAGTACAAATTCATGCAGCTTTCTGGCCCACAGGCATACAATCTAGGGCCAATCAAGACTTTTAATAGCTTGGATAAATGAAAAGCAAGATTCCTAAGCTATATAATAATAAATGCAGAATACAATTATGTTGCTGCCCTTTTAGAAAATGTCATATCAGTCGTCATTAAAGTGGGGCTATGCTCCTGAGGGTCAGAGACAAAAAGCTTGTGTGAGCTTGAAATCTCCCCCATTTTGTTGAACTGGAAATACATATCTTGACTTTCTTCACTGTCCATGTTTTAACATGACTTGACCACAGGATGGTCTGTGTCAACAAGTAGTGAGACAACACCTACAGATTAGATTGTTAAGGCAGGGGATCTAATATACATAGTGCATATAAAAGAAGGAACTGTTTGGTCTGGCTCAGATTATTGCTGAAGGCATAAGTGTGGAAGAATAGTGACATGTGAATGGACATTGTTGAAAGAAAGGGTGGATGATAATGTTGAAATTATTAGTTATGTGTATTCTGATATTTCGTAAATAATAGTAGTGTGTGGAAGAATAATGACATGTGAATGGACATTGTTGAAAGCAAAGGTGCATGTTACCATAATCAAGTTACCAGAATCAATGTCAAAGCTTACATCTTTCAAAAGCTGCCAAAGCACAAGTGGCATTACTGCTACCAGATTTAATCTAAATTCCTCTTCAAGGTTGACTTATTGAAAACAGGGGAGCAGGGGAGTGTTGGAGTGTTGAGAATTATAAAATCCGTGGTGTGTACATTATTGGCTGTTAGAGATAAACCATCTTTATCCACATTTCTATGCAGTGTTTCAACCATTCTCAATCCTTCATGTAGATGATGGGTATGACAACTATATTAAAGTGACCTATAATAACATTGCTGCAATTCATATGACAACTATGTTAAAAGAAAGACAGATAAAAATATTAGAAAGTATTGCAAAGAACTTCTAAAAACAAGATTTCACTGGCAACATTGTAGACAAAAAGATTATGGTGAGGACATGGGTCTAAATTCCACTACCTATTTGCAAGGTAGATTATAGAAACTTTCAAAAAAGCCAGCAAGTCTTTTGAAGTCTTCAAGGTTGACTTATTGAAAACAGGGGAGTAGGGGAGTTGTTGGAGTGTTGAGAACTATAGAATCCTTGGTGTGTACGTTATTGCCTTTTATAGATAAACCATATTTATCCACACTTCTATGCAGTGTTTCAACCATTCTCAATCCTTCATGTAGATGACGGGTATGAGGATATGCTGAGAAAATAAGGGTATGTATAGGTATGTTCTTCCTAAAATCTATATATTTTAGGAAAAAGTTAGTCATTTGAAATTTTTGTGGAATGATATCAAGAAGGGACAAATTGAGATTCCAGAGTTTGTATGTGAGCATGATGCTCTGCTTGAGAATAGACCATTGATGGACTATGTAATTGATTGCTCAAGAAATGCTATTGTTGGAGTGTTGAGAACTAAAGGCTGCCAGATCACAAATGGCATTACTACTACCGGATTTAATCTAAATTCCTCTTCAACTACTAAGACAACAAAATCTTATGTCTGCAATAACCAAAAAAAATTGATGAAAAGATATTCACTGGCAGCATTGTTTCAACATTATGTGCAAGAGTGAATTTCTGATAATAAAAAAAACCCACAACCTGGAAACAGACCCAGTGGCAACCTCATGTGCAATAATGAATTTCAATGGTTTCAAAAAAAAATAAAATTAAATAAACAGGACCGTGAAATAATATATCAGTTCAACTAAATCATCTACCAACGCATTTCTCCTTGGTAACTTGTAACGGTTTTTCAATATGCAAATCCCAACGTGGGAACTGTAAAACTAAAAGCATGTATTTACCTCATGCTGTAATCGCTTAGGTACCTTGACTTATTTCAATTCAACCAAATCATCTACCAACGAATTTTTCCTTAGTAACTTGTAATGATTTTGCAAGATGCAGAGCCCAACGTGGGAACTGTAAAACTAAAAGCATATATTTACCTCGTGTTGTAATCGCTTAGGTACCTTTCCTTGCCTGCATTCGGCCTTTATTATAATGGAATAGTATATTAATAGTACTTAACTCTTTTAAGGTAGCTTTAGTTCACCTAGATCTGTGCAATTTTATCAATTTCTTCAACTAACATTTATGCAAAACACAAAGCTGAAGAGAAATACCATCATTAAGCCCTTTCCGCTCTCATCTTAATTATAATCTTTCCGTCAGAATAAACCTTTGAAATGCATACAACTCTACATTTCAGAAATGTTTTATGTATTAGAAATAGATCCTAATACAGACTCATTAACTACGCAAACAAAGAAAATACATTCATTTATATGAATGCTTTTAGTAAAAAAATTGTTTCACGAGAAGCGCCACAGCCATCTAATGGTTGATTGTATCTCTCCCTATGGTCAATGTTAAGAGCCTAAAGTGTGTGTTTTGAATTGAAGAGTAAACGCATGGGACTGTTTCACAACTCTGCATTTCGAAAATGTTTTGTTTATCAGAAACAGATCTTAATACAGACTCATTAACTACACATACAAAGAAAATAATTTCATCCATATGAATGCTTTTAGTACAAACATTGCTTCACGAGAAGCGCCGCAGTCGTCGAGTGGTTGGTAGTATCTCTCCCTATGGTCAATGTTAAGAGCCTAGAGTACGTGTTTTGAATTGAAGAGTAAATGCATGGGACTGTTTCAGAACTCTGCATTTCGGAAATGTTTTGTGTATCAGAAATAAATCCTAATACAAACTCATTAACTACGAAGATGAAGAAAATAAATTCATTTATATGAATTTTTTTAGTACAAAAATTGTTTCCTTGGTCAAATGGAATTCGGGATAGCTTTTCTTAGGAATTAGGGTAATCTAGTTGATTGAAAATCTAGTTTCTAAAAAGGGTTTGTGTTTTTTTGTTTGCCAGTGCGATGATTTGTCAAAGCTAGAATGGCTTTCAAGCTTTGACCCATTCCTAGAAACTGGACCGACCTATCCTTATGATCCTGATTTTGGAGTTGGAGTGAAGGGAAAATCTGAAGAAGGGAAGAATTCTGATAAGTTCAGAAGCCCGAGTCCTACATCGGTACTGGGGCAGAATTCTGATAAGTTTAGAAGCCTGAGTCATACATTGGTTCTAGAAAGCAGCTCAGGGAAAATTTCAACTTTTAGTCCAGAAATCACTGTACCGAGAAAATCAAGAAGCAAGAGGTCTAGAGCCCCAGTTTGAAAATGGGCTTCTAGGATTATTTCCCCTACCTCCTCATATGGGTTATTGGAGAATGGCCCAAACTCTTTCAGCAGTGATTCAGGACACTTCGTTACCAAGCCAGTGGAACCTAAACCCCTAAAGAAAATCATCAAGACAAACCACTGGGGTAAGAAGAAGGGGCAAGATTCAATTCAGGTCAGGAAATCAAACTATTGGGGTAAGAATAAGGGGCAAGATTCAATTCAGGTCAAGAAATGCTTGCACTTTGGAGTACAAAAAACCTCGCATTGGAGGGTTGGGCCCAAGGGTCCTAAGATACTGTGTAATGCTTGTGGTGTATGATACAAATCTGGTAGGCAGAAATTTCTCAATAAAAAACGAAATAAGGTTTAATTATATACATCTCCTTCAATTTCAGAGGAGGCAAATGCACATTATGAAGATAGTTGATGCTCCAAACCAATATCTGAATATTCCAAAAACACAACATGAGTGTTGAAGCAAACAAAGGACCACAATAGGTCCAACCAGAAGGAATTTCTATGCTTGTAGAATTATATGATCAAGCGACATGCGAAAGTGTGTGTTTTGAATTGAAGAGTAAATGCATGGGAATGTTTCAGGCATTAAAGAAAATTTCTAACACAACCCATGGTTACAAAAGGACTGTAGATAACTGGGTTGAATTCATAGCTCAAGTTTCAGTATTGAGTCTTCTCAAGTTTCCAAACCAAAATAGCAATGCAGTTTTGAAGAATAAAGTCATTTGAAGCAGGCATGAGGAATACCATTAAAGAGGTGGACATCAGGAAAAGCGAAAAGTTGCTTCAAAAATGGCTATCTCAAATACAGAGTAAATGCATGGCACTGTTTTAGGCATTAGAGAAAATTTCTAACACACCCTGAGATTACATAAAGAAGGAAGAAGACTAGTTTGGATTCACAGCTCAAGTTTCAGTGTTAAGTCTCCTCAACTTCCCAAACAAAAATATTAATGCAGTTTTGAAGAATAAATTCATTTGAAGCAGGCACGAGAAAAACCATTAAAGAGGTGGACATCAGGAAAGCGAAAATTTACTTCAGAAATGGCTATCTCAAATACTGAGCAATAGGGTCACATATTTAGAAATTGATATTCTGGGTGCTTAGTGAGCATAGGGAAAATAAGCAATACAGAGTAAGTACCTTACATCTTTACAAAGCTTGCTGCTGCCTCTAATCTCTCTGCAAAAGCTTGATTTGAAAAGTACAAGGTTGAAAATGCTCCCTAGCAGTTTTGCGGAGCTTTCTTCATTGAGAATATCCTTATGATACTTATTTTGGAGTTGAAGTGAAGGGAAAATATGAAGGAGGGTAGAATTTTGATAAGTTCAAAAGCCCGAGTCCTACATCGGTACTGCGGCAAAATTCTGATAAGTTCAGAAACCTGAGTCCTACATCGGTTCTAGAAAGCAACTCTAGGGAAGTTTCAACTTTTAGTCCTGAAATCACTATACCAGGAAAAACAAGACGCAAGAGGTCTAGAGCACCAGTTTGCAAATGACCTTCTAGGATTATTTCCCCTGCCTCCTCAGATGGGTTATTGGAGAATGGCCCAAACTCTTTCAGCAGTGATTCAGTACACTTCGTTACCAAGCTAAGAAAATCATCAAGACAAACCATTAGGCTAAGAAGAAGGAGCAAGATTCAATTCAGGTCAGGAAATGCTTGCACTGTGGAGTACAGAAAATGCCGTAGTGGAGAGTTGGGCCCAAGGGTCCTAAGACACTGTGTAATGCCTGCGGTGTAAGATACAAATCTATTAGGAAGGAATTTCACAGTAAAAAATGAAATAAGGTTTGATTATATACATCTACTTCAATTTCAGAGGAGGCAAATGCAAAGTATGAAGATAGTTCATGCTCCAAACCAATATTTGAACAATCCAAAAACACAGCATGAGTGTTGAAGCAAGCAAAGACGGTTCTGATGGAGACATAGAGAGGCCACCAGATTCAACGGCCTGACTAATCCTCCTACAACAAAGAATGTATCTACCCCTACCCTCTGGCTATCCACGCATGCACGACAACCCTGCAACAAAGAAAGAATGCCTCCTCTCTCTAGCAAATGTGGCCATCCATGTGCGCATGGCGGACAGGTTGGGTAGGGTAACAGGGTAGTACGATAACGAAACTTAATTTTAATTCACTAATTTTAATTTAAAGGTTTTTTAATTAAAATGGACGGCAGAACATTGTTTAATCGTCTAACAATGAATCTAACGGTTAGGATTAGGACAGAAAGGCAGTTAGGGGAATTGATTTCAGAGGGAACACCTTACGGCGTAATTAACTAATAGTTGTTGACTGGAAATCATAAGAGACTAGGGGAATACATGAAGGTTCTCTGTTTATTTGGATCTTACAAAAGCATTGCTACGACCAATGATTCTAGAATTTGAAGAGTATGAATGAAATACTCGCTCAACTATGGAAATATGACTTTAAAATGACAACGATGAGCATTTACTATGAGTATGGTCACCTTAAATAGGCTTTACCAATATCAATTTGGTCACATTACTGCATGGGTACTGCTATCAATATAAATATCTGACACTGCATTTTCCGAGCATTGTGGGCTACATGTTGATCCTAGCTTCTTGTTTTTTCTTGCTCTTCTCCTACTACTATTTGCTTTGTTAATATTAAACTGTTTGATTTTCCTTTGTCCTAGTTTCATGGATAAAAGTTAAAAATATGATTGCTATGGTTGGTCTTTTTGGTTGCTAAATTGTTGTTGAATATCTTTATTTTGTCCTTTTTATCTGAATGTTTTAATGAGGTTGGATATACTCATGAATTTTTTTAATGGATGAGGATCTGCGTGGTCATTACATTGTCACTGTTTATATTTTGTTTTAGTAGGTTGAAATAAAATTACTTTTAAATTGACATTTGTTACAATTATTGGTTGGGTTGTAATCTTAGTTTCAAAGGTTAGCGGACCTTGCCTTTGATCGAATTATCCCGGTGGATGTGATGAAGATAACAGATTACCGTTCACCTTTTTATTAGCTTGTAGATACATAGACAATAACTGTATTTTAGTTACATAGTGAAGTGAGAAGAGAAAATTGCTCATATGTTAATGCATTCACGACTTTTTGGTTCTATATTATTTTGGGGTGCCTTGGGAACGTTATTGACAGGATTTGGAGTGGGATTCGTCTCCTTCACTGTATGTGGGTCCTCGTCTTCAAGGTTAAAAACTAGTAATTTGTTGTTGGCTTTTTCCTTGAAGCGATCTATGAAGTTTGTTTTTGAATTGAGTCATGATTTTGGAGTTTTCTTAACCCTGGTTCCGCCAGGATCTGATTTATACCAGTGAGGAAAGTGCCCTCTTCAGAGACTAACTCAACATGAGAAAGGCATTGATCTTCACATTCATTTGATAGATGTGGAAGTTGATTTCATCGGACTATAATATGCAGGTCGGTGCTTTTTATGAGCTATCTTATAGATGGAAAAGGTCTGGGAACTTCACTTGCAGCACATACAATGGGGCAAGTGTCGTTGACTATGTGATGTGTTCACAAAGCTTAATAGAAAAGATAGATGAAGTTAGTATTCAAGAGCATATTTGGGACTTAAAATCAGACCATAACCCAATTTTTATAAGGTTATCATGGTTAGAAGAAAGACAACATAAGAGGAAAACCCAATGCTCTCGACAATCACTATCAAGGGGCAAAATTCTTTTAACACAAGAAAATGGGACTATCTTCAAGACAATGTTAGAGAGATTAATTCAGAAAGAGAAAACTGATTTCAAATGCTTCAGCAGCCATGAGTTAACAAATATAATCCAAAGTGCACTTGAGAAGTGCAAAAGAGTAGAAAATAGGAAATCAGAATCAAATAGCTTTCCTGTAAATGCTTGGTTTGATGAGGAATGCAGAATGGCAAGGAGAACCTTGAAAAAGGTAGGAAAAGAGAAGAGGAATGTAAAGTTATATAAGTAGATACTAAAAAAGAAAAAAGATGAGTTCATGCAAACAAGGAGAGAAAAGTTAATATATTTAAGCAAGAATAATCCAAAGTTTTTTTGGCAGGAACTGCAACCAAAGAAGAAGCAAATTGAAAATAATATTATAGCCAATCAATGGTTTGATTATGCAAGGAAACTCTATGAGAAATAATCTGAGGTGGAGTCCCCCCCAGGATCAACACAAATTCAAAAGCTCTTCACATTACAGGAGGTAGAGAATGGACTTAAGAAGTTGAAAACTAGAAAGGCAAAGGACTTGGTTGAACTTCAAGCAGAGTATATAAAATGGGGAATGAACGCTCTTGCACCGCACATCATGAAAATATTCAACATCATTCAACAAGGATTTTCAAGAGACTGGACAACTAGCCTAGCAATACCCCTTTTTAAAAGTGGAGAAATTAATAATCCATCCAACTATAGAACAACTATGATCAATCCTTTGTTTGCAAAGCTTTTCGGCAGCATGGTAGAAGACAGAATTAGCAAGTGGGCAGAAGTAAAAGAAAAGAGGGCAAGAGGACAAGTGGGTTTTAGGTCGAAACATTCTACAGTGGATCATGGCATCAGGTGGAGACACATTGTTGAAAATGTTTGGGAGGACAAAGAAGAAGTATTTTGCTGCTTTGTTGACTTCAAAAAAGCATTTGACACAGTCCCCAGGGATAAGTTGTGGCGTAGAATGGAAGAACTTGACATTCCTGTGCATTATAGAGCCACTGTTCATAGATTTTATGAAGAAGTGAAAGTCAAAATTAGAACCTCAGTAGGTATTTCAGAAAGCTTTAGAAGTGACATTGGAGTCAAGCAAGGTTGTCCTCTATCCCCCACTCTTTTTGGTCTATATATTAATAAATTAGAAGAGTGGCTAAATCTGCAAGGTGGAGATGGTGTTCGGTTGGGGGAGTTTGTGATAAAGCTTCTTTTATATGCTGATGATATTGTATTGATTTCTAAATTGGCCCATGGATTGCAAATGCACTTATATGCCCTTGAGCATTTTTGTAGAGTAGTGGGGATGCAAGTCAATACTAGCAAGACCAAAATAATGATTTTTCCTAATAAAAGAAAACATAGCCAGCATACTTTCTTCTTTGAAGACAACATTCTTGAAGAAGTAAAGGAGTATAAGTACCTTGGGATTGATTTCAACAACAAACTCAATTGGGAGGACTACAGAAAGAAGAGAATTTTAGGAGGGTGGAAAGCATTATATGCTCTTCAAAACAGAGGTAGAGAGGCAGAGTTATGGGATTGGAAAACGAGTAAAGTGCTTTTTGGACTCCTAGTTTGTCCAATGATGCTATATGGGTGTGAATTGTGGGCTAGCAGCACTCTCGTTTCAAAATGGAAACAAATTGAGAAAATCCAAAAATGCTTGATCATGAGCAAGTTCAAAATAAAAAGTTCAGTATCTTATGAGATAATGCTGAGTGAAATAGGAGCAACTTACATTGAACCAATTGCTATGGTGCGGCTCATAAGATACCTAAAAGGAATTGAACAAATGAGAGTGGGTAGATGGCCTAATGTTATCTTCAATGAAGGCATCAGAGAAAGAAAGAAAACATGGATGAAACAAAACTACACATGGATGCAAAAATGGGATATCTACCTCAATGCATGTCCCACAAATAGCAAGGAGCTAAAGGAATTTTTTATGGAGAAGTTTTGTAAAAAGGTATGGGGAAAAGAGTTGGGTAGAAAGAAAAAATATTACATCGAGGAATTCAACCCTACGTGTGATTTACAACAAAAAGAGTTCATTGGAGCTAGCATTTCGTGGAGGGCAAAGGTTCTTATTGCCTAATTAAGGACCAACTCACATCAACTTCAGTGTGAAACAGGATGGTGGAAAAGGCCTAAAGAAGCTTGGGAAGAAAGGGTGTGCACATTTTGCACGTTTGGGGCTGTGGAATCGAAAAAACATTTCATTTTGGAATGTGATGCATTCAAAGACATCAGAGAAAGTTATGAGAACATGTTAGCATCAGTTTCTTGGCATTGTCTTTTTAGCAAGGAGATTGTTGGAAGGTTGGGTCAACTCATCATCAATTTGAATCGGAAAATGACTGAATTGCAAAGAGCGAAAAACATGGAACTAATGGTCTCATAGACTATTTTTAGTCTCGTGGACCTTAAAATATCATTTCATTTCATATTTGCGAAGGAGGATTAGCAGCAAGCTCATAGGCGAATGCATAAAGGCAAACCAAGGACGCAGATCATTTGGAGATGTTCCAGTGCTGTTCCTATTCATGGATCTATTTATAACATCAGAGAGTTGCATCTTAAACAACGAGGGAGTGTGCAATCTTTCAAGAAGGCGACAAACACCTTTTGCACAGATGGAAATAGGTGAGAGGATTTTGATGATTGCATCCATTTGGGAGAGGAAAAAAGGAGGCTTCCATATCAACAAGTTTCTCTTCATGTGAGTTTTTATCAAGCATTAGCATTGGCTTCTAAATCTCATCAGTTAGACAGTCTTGACGTAGCTGGAGAATAGTAAAAGTCAGGGACTTGGATAATTGTGGGCATTCTATTATAGTGGACAAGAGTGGACTTTTTCTCCTTTGAGGGTAACTGAGCATTTGACAGTCTGATACCCCAAACTCTAGTATTTATTCCTATTGAGAAGTTTAAGAGCCATCTAGGGTGTACCCAAACCTAGTCCACGATTTGCAAATGGTTTATACAGTTTTTATTTCACTCATAACTTAACACCGTATTGTGAATGGTTTATAAATTTTTTATCCATCAAGAGCCATCGAGGGTACCCAAACCTAGTCCACGATTTGCATATGGTTTATACAGTTTTTTACTTCACTCATTACTTAACACCATATTGTGAATGGTTTATACACTTCTAGTTTTTGTTGCGTTAGCACATGGATCTAAGGAATAAAATCAACGTCTAGAGACTAAAATTATTATATTATATTACGAGGAATTATTGGGGCTGGGTACCCAAACCTAGTCCACGATTTGCATATGGTTTATACAGTGTTTTACTTCACTCATTACTTAACACCGTACTGTGAATGGTTTATACACTTCTAGTTTTTATTGCGTTAGCACATGGATCTAAGGAATAAAATCAACGTCTAGAGACTAAAATTACTATATTATATTACCAGGAATTATTGGGGCTGCTCAACTACATGTTTCTCCCCCACCTCAATTTTTTGAAGGGTGTTAATTCAATGGAAGAACATATGTGTTTTTAGTAGGAGGTTAGTGATTTGATTCCACACTAGCTTAAACTAGCAGATGATATTGTAGTTTTTTCTTATGGAAATAATCTTTACGCTGATTTCATTTAATGACAACAATTTTTTATATATTGTTTTATACACTCTCTTTAGAGAAAGAAACAAATTTGGATTATTAATTGCTTTTAAATAGACATGTTTATTGATTTTAGAGAGATGTCCATGTGAAACAATAGTCAAAACAATATTTGTCACAATACACAAGTTTTTTGAACTGAACTTTAGATAATTTGGTCATTTTTGTATTCAATTTAGTCTCAAAACCCCACTCTATATAGCATAATGTTTTCTAAAATTCTTAGACCAAAATTAGTTATAATAAACAAACTAATGTTCTTCTTTAAAACTAATTATGTTGAAGGTATGTAATAAGGAAAAACTATTTCTCAATACTTATTCGTCGAAAATGGTGGTAAGAGTATATATGACTTAATTTGCTAAACAACCTTTTTCAAAATGTTAGGATATTCCGACGCATAGGAAATAGTTAAATATAACTTGGTCTAGTGTAGAGTTAGGTAAAGTGTGTTTCTTTACTATGTACTTTTGTAACTTACAATCCGACGGTTATGATATGTTCTAGACATGAAGTGATCTGACGGTTCATTCTCTCCTCGGTATTACCGACATTTGATCTGTGGCTTAACACCCGATTGGTCCATGATCTCTATTTAAAGAGCATGGAGGGTCATTTGTAAGGTGACCGTTCATGAGAGAAGCTTATGTAATTTTTCTTTCTTTTATTAATAAATTACCTGAAGTGGCTGCGTTGGCTCAGGCCATGGACTGTTTCCCTCTTTGAGAGTTTTAACCACGTCAAGAATATTGGTGTATTGATCTGTGATCTATTTGTGAGTGGTGTCCTTTGGTGTTCTATCTGAAGAAATTACCCTGTAAACTCCTACATGGTACCAAAGCTATTTGAGGGCTGCATCCATTGGTGATTCAAATCCGAAGCCGGTACAACTGCATTCGACTGTCATTTCCTAGATCTACTATTTCTGATTACTTTCGGGCTGAGAGCATTGCTCTATTGTGTTAAGAGCATCTGTTTCAGTGAGAAAACCCTTTCGTTCTACGCAAAAATGTTTTCTGTAGCCCTAGCTACGTCATTTTTAAGATCTGGAGGTATACAATGTTTATTTGTAGTTTTAGTTATTTATCTCTCTATTTATTTCGGTTTATTTCGCTCTCTATTTTTTATTACCGGATCTATAATTTTCATTTCTATGTATGCTCGTTGCCCAGCGACTCTATGCGATCTGGACAAATCAGAAATAAAAAGGAAGGATTTTTCTCATGCATATGCTCTTTTTCGCCGCACCTTAGTGTGATCTCGGAAAATCAGAAACATTGAGTAAAATATTTAGTTTCCAGTGAAAGTTAACTTGAAGCCATAAGGTTTGGTTTTCTTTGCATGTCCTTTTTGGGTTGTATGTTTTTTTGTTTTGTAGGCAAAAAATGGATTTTTCAAGTAAACACGCATGCCAAAGCTTCAATGACTAAAAAAAAGAAAAACCTTCTTCTCTTTTCCAAAAATTACTAACATTTTCATTTAGCTCACTTGGTCCAAAGTTACTTTATGAGAATAGAGGCCTTGGGTTCAAGTTTTTCTTTTTGTTGAGTTGTTTTTTCAAAGAACACATGTATCTTATGTTGTAAAGTTACTTTATGTTAACGTGTTCTCACCCATTATAAAAGTGAGTCACTTATAATTCTAAAGTCTCTTTATCTTTTATTTAAGTTACAATTTAATGGGCAGCTCATAAGGTACCATTGTCAAAGTGATTTTTACTTATTTATAAAAGTGGGTCACATATATTTTTTTAAAGTGAACTAATTAGATTAAGTTTGGAAAGAGGGGGGATTTTTATTTTAAATATAACATTATCATTCACTTTTGCACATTCGCTTACTTTGTCAGCATCTTCAACAACTTTTCTTCAAAAAACCATAACTTCTTCATCCGGAAACCGTTTTCAGAGCTGGTTTTTTTAATCGACCTAATTTTTCGAGATCTTTCCATTGGAACATTTAGTTTCAACATTTATATCTACAACTTCACTTTCTGTTAAAATGGAAATTCCATGCCAAGTTATTCTTGATAGCACCAACTACATCCAATGGGTGTCCTATATGGAGGATTTACTTAGAAGTAAAGGTCTTTATACAATAGTCTCATGCAAAGTGTCTAAACTTAAAGATGAAGATAAGACAGTCAAATGGGAAAATAAGCAAGATCAAGCACGTGGGTTGATAGGGATGTCTATTTCTCCAGACCCTAGATTCCATATCGCAGAACTTGATAACCTTGATGAAACAATGAAACAACTCAATAAAATTTTTGGAATTAAAAATGAAATTAGAGCCCTTCAACTCGAAAATGAGTTGCTTACGTTGGACCCTAACAATTTTTCTTCCATTGAAGATTTTTTGTCCAAGTTCAAGACCCTTAGACTTCTCTTGGAAGGTGTTAAGGTCAAGAAAGAAGATGGTAGCCTTATCTATTCCATTCTTACTAAGTTATGACCAGCCTACTCTGTGTTTATTTTCACCTTCCACTCTACTAGAGAAGCCTTTATTTCTCAAGAACAAGCCTACAAGTCCCCCTATTTTGATGTCTTTTGTGATTATTTAATAAGAGAACAAGAAAAACTCATACATCTTGGTCTTGTTAATCTTGGAAACTCTTTTAAGAAAGCTTTAGCCGCCTAGTAACAACCAAGTTCAAAGAATCCTAAGAAGCAACATCCGAATGGTCCTAAACCAACCAAGTGTCCTAAGCACTTTCAGCCTCAAAATGAAAAAATCAATTCAACAAAATGATAAGGAAAATAAAAACAAAGGGAAGAACACTGATAGACATTGCAACTATTGTAATTGAGATGGCCACTTAAAATCCAAATGCTTTAAGAAGATGGAAGCCTTGGAAGCAACAATGAAGAAGCATAACATCCATTTAGAGCACTCTTCAACTTCAACTTCATCTTCAAGAATAACACTTTCTACATGTGGTTGTCAAACAACTCAGTCTGGTTATGCACTAAATGTATCTTCTTCTTCTCATTCTCATGAGTGGCTCATTGATTCTGGAGCTTTTTATCACATGGCCAAAAACAAAGCCATGTTTTCTTCTTTAAATGATTGTAACACCAAAAATATATATGTTGGTGATGATAGATCTTTTAGTGTTGTAGGGACTGGAACTATTCATTTAGACAAAGGTCAATTTAATGATGTATTATGTGTTCCAACTTTATCCTGCAACCTTCTATCTGTATATCAGATAATTCATTCAGGTGAAGGTAAATCATTGAATTTTCACCTCATGATGTTTTAATTAAGGACCTAAGATATTCTAGACAAATTTTAGCTACTGGCATTGCTGATGATTCTACAAGGTTGTATAAGTTTAACAACTTTGGGTCATCAACTCTTCCCACGGTATTTGTTGCTCATAATGATGAAGTGAGCAAACTTTGGCATGAGTGGTTTGGTCACTTAAACTATCGCTCCCTTCAAAATCTATGTAAAGAAAATATGGTGACAAGTCTTCCTATGGTATCTTGCAGAGATGGTGTTTGTTCCAGATGTGTACTCGGAAAACATCATTGGGATAGTTTTGAAAAACGTGCCTCTTGGCACGCCTCAGCCCCTTTACAGCTTGTGCATAGTGATTTATGTGGTCCACTTCCAGTTGTTTCATTTTCTGGCTACAAGTATTTCTTAACTTTCATTGATGATTTCTCCAAACGCACTTGGGTATACTTCTGAAAACTCAAAAGTGAAGTATTTAACATGTTTTTGGTCTTTAAAGCCTTTGTTGAGAAACAATCTGGACATCAAATTCTTAAGCTAAGATCTGACAATGACAGAGAATATGTTAACAACAAATTCATCAACTTTTGCACTGAGCATGGAATTCAAATGCAACACACTGTTCCATATATTCCACAACAAAATGGTATAGCTGAAAGGGAGAATCGCATCTTAAAGGAAATTGCTAATTGTATGCTTCAATCTAAAGGACTTAGTCTTAATTTTTGGGCAAAAGAAATTGACTGTGCAAATTACATAGTAAATCACACTCCTACTAAGGTTTTAAAGAATACCACTCCAGAAGAAGCATGGAGCTCAATTAAACCAGATGTAAGTCACTTTCGTGTGTTTCGAAGTGAAGTATGGGCCCATATTCCCAATGAGAAACATAAAGCCTTAGAACCTAAGAGTGAAAAAATGTATTTTTGTTGGATATTCTGAAGATGTCAAAGGATATAGACTTCTTTCACCTAAATCCAAAAATGTTATCATTAGAAGAGATGTAAAGTTTGCTGAAAATATATCGGCCTACGAGCCTAGTTTGGAGGATGTGCCACCTCTCTCTATTCCTTCTAATTCTGAAAATATTTCTTCTTTAGATGATGACAGTGAGGATGACAATCCTCCCCCACCTTCTCAGGATCCTCCTTCAGCTCCTCAACTTCCAAAATGGGTCTGTGCTACTCGGGATACAACAGGTTTTCTTGTAGGTAATCCTATAGATCAGCGACGTACATGTTCTCAGTTCGATAGAGCCTCTTCTTTACTAGCTCAAGCTTCAGCGAATTATGACCCTGACACCTTTGCAAAAGCTTTAGGCCATCCAGATTGGGACGCAACTATGAATGAAGCATATCGTTCATTATTGAAAAATGATACATGGGATCTTGTTCCTCTTCCAAAGGGAAGAAAACTTATTAGATGTAAATGGGTTTATAGAACCAAGTTTGGACCATGTGGAAAAGTTGATAAACATAAAGCTCATCTTGTTGCTAAGGGATTTTTGCAAGTTGAAGGCATTGATTATACTAAAACTTTCTCCCCTGATGCGAAAATGAACTCTACCCGTCTTGTTCTTTCCCTTACTGCCTCTTTCAAATGGGAAGTCCATCAGATGGATGTTAAATGTGCCTTCTTGCATGGGGACTTGCATGAGTAAATCTATATGGAACAAACTCTCGACTTTATACAAACAGACTCTAGCCTTATATGTCGGCTTAAGAAATCCTTTTATGGTCTCAAGCAAGCCCCTCGGGCTTGGTATGCCAAAATGGATAACTTTATTTTAGATACTCGGTTTTCTAGGTGTCATTCTGACAATACTGTCTACACCAAGAAAGTGGGTAAGTCTCTTATCATTCTTGTTCTTTATGTTGATGATCTTATCCTTACTAGTAGTGATCGCAACCTTATAAACCATGTGAAGTACATCCTTAGAAAACAGTTTGAAATGACAGACTTATGACACTTGCATTATTTTCTTGGTCTTCAAGTCTTGCAATCCAAAGAAGGTATTTCTCTTTCCCAGTCCAAGTATGCCTGTGATCTTCTACGCCACTTTCATATGGAAGACTGTAAGCCAGCGCCTTCTCCCTTTCAGTCTGGAGCCAAACTTTCAGCCACTTGTACTTCCCCTGAAGTTGATGCTACTTTATATCGTTAGCTTGTAGGAAAATTTTGTATCTAACCCATACCCATCCTAACCTTTGCTTTGTTGTTGGCCTTATTGCTCAGTTGATGCAAAACTCACATAAAAGTCATTGGAAAGCAGCTAAAAGAATACTTCGTTATGTTCAAGGTACAGTTCAATTTGGGATTCATTACAGTGCAGAAGCATCTCCTCTATTGGTTGGTTTCACTGGTTCCGATTGGGCTGGTGACCTGATGATCAGAAGTCTACTGTAGGTTATGTTTTCACTCTTGGTTCTGGACCTATTACATGGGCTTGCAAGAAACAAAGTGCCATTTCTCTTTCTTTAGGAGAAGCAGAGTATCGCAGCGCCGTAGAAGCTAGTAAGGAAGCCTTGTGGCTTCTTTAGATCGTGTCAGAGTTTGGCTTTCAACAACAACATCCGATTACACTTTGGTGTGATAATCAAAGTGCCATTCAACTATGAAAAGATCCAATCCAACATCAGCACAACAAACACATTGAACTACACATGCACTTCATCGGAAAGCTCATTCATGACCATGTTCTTGAAGTGAAATATTGTTCAACTGATGATCAAGTTGTAGGCATCTTTACAAAGGCTCTCACATAGGCGAAGTTTACTAAACTTCGATTTATGGTTGGAGTTCAGGAAGTTTTCACTAAGGGGAGATAGGCGCTAATGCCTCCTTCCTTCTCCGATTGTGCCATATTTGTACATCCTTCAATCCTATCCCAAGTTGTTTTTAAGGGGGGATGTTAGGATATTATGACACATAGGAAATAGTTAAGTATAACTTGGTTTAGTTTAGAGTAAGGTAAAGTGTGTTTCTTTACTATGTACTTTTGTAACTTGCAATTTGACGGTCACGATATGTTCTAGACATGAAGTGATATGACGATTCATTCTCTCCTTGGTATTATCAACACTTGATTCATGGCTTAACACTCGATTGGTCCATGATCTCAATTTAAAGAGCATGGAGGGTCATTTGTAAGGTGATCTTTCATGAGAGAAACTTATGTAAATTTAATTTCTTTTATCAATAAATTGTCTGAAGTGGCCGCGTTGGTTCAGGTCGTGGACTGTTTCCTTCTTTGAAGGTTTTAACCACGTCAAGAATACTGGTGTATTGATCCGTTATTTGTTTGTGAGCGGTGTCCTTTGGTGTTCTATCTGAGGACATAACCCTGTAAATTCCTACACAAAATCCATTGGCAGAGTATATGATTTATTTTCGAAAAAAACCGTTTTGAGTATATGACTTGTTTTCAAAAACATCTACCTGCCCTTGGGTATGTGTTTTCCGCAAAAGACAAAGGATCGTGCATATGGGATAGCGTATGCATTGTGTCGGTTTGACCGAACCTCCATTTGCAAGTGTGCCAACTTGCAATCATCTCGTCCATTAGCCAGTTATTCACAAATCCTTTATACAATGTCCCATAATATAATGTTCCCTCCTAATTAATTTCCCTAGGGAGAACAAAATAGCCTATCCAATCCCGTAGGCTATAGCCTTGATAAAGGGGTAAAACCCAAATTTTTCAATGTTGGAACAACATTGTGTAAATGTTGGGTCAGTTGGAGCAAAAGAAACCCCAAAATTGGGGGTTGCATTCACAACCCCTCACATTCGGGAGCACATGAAGGAATCTATAGATAGAGGAGAGTTGGAATCAAATTAACATCATCAATTTGGATCAAATTGTGAAAGTTCCTTGAAATTGCAACAACTAGAAATGTATTCTTCTAACTGATTAATTGTGTAGTTTATTTATTATGACAAATAACGAATAATCACACTGCATTTTTTCACAATAAAATTACGCTACAGAAAACAAATTGGAAACTAAGAAATAGATGCACTCACACACACAATAAAAATGATTATTTTTGGACAATAGTCTCCGAAAAAACCTTGAAGGGAAAATTGGTGTGGCAGATGAGGGTTTATTTTCATTATGCAACAACAAAATCTGAGTACAATGTCTGGATGCCCAAATTGGCAATCCTTCAATAGAATAATTTGGCCAAAATATTTGTGAGACAATTTGTCTCACCTGACAATTGATCCCACTCCAACAATTGGCTTTTTCTGGGCCACTTGAAATCCCCTTCGTCAACTTGTACGCAAGCCTAGCGTAGGCTCTACTCACAATGCCTGAGGAGTTGCCCAGAATCTGTTGTTTTTCCTGTCTCTACTTTTGGAGATGACTCGCTTGGCCTCTTGGAATTTTTCTTGGCCACTAGCACCTGAATCGATCTGCCCTCTGAAGCTCTTGCACTGCTTCTACGTAACCTCATTGAGGAAATAATGCGGCCATATTGCTGTTGACTCTCCAAGATTTGAACTCCACTAGAAATCACTGCTTTTGCTTCCTTCTGGCTCGAACTCTACAACTGGATAACTTGATCTGCCAAGGAAATCACTCTCCCTATGTCTCACAACTGTGTGTCTATCTCCATCCTTTCGATTTTCCCTTATAATCTCTCATTGGTGCACCGACAACCATGATTAAATCATTATCAATGACTAATATCATCTTAGAATCGATCATGTAAATCTCTAGAGCTTTCTCAATCTCTCTCAATTAATTGTTGTTAATTAATCAATTTTCCTAAGTTGGATGTAGGCATTTTAATTATTGATTAATTAACTTAATCGAGTGGTCTCTAGGTGTTTTCTCCGAAAACCTTTTTTAGGTTTTGGAGATCTTGTGTTTCGTAGCCTCTTTGACACAAATCGAGACTAGAAAACCCCTCTTACGCTACAAAACTAACACTCCCTCTTAGCAAGGAAGGTGTTCTCTCCTATAGCATCTTCCCTCGCACTGCTAATGTATAATATCTGTAACATCCTGACACTATCCATCAAGCCACTGCGCATACTCTAATTCATCCATTATCCCTGAAGCTGAATGACCCTGCATTCGCACTGCTGTTGACACCGCACTATGCCTCCTTGCACCACTGCCAACACTACTTGCATTGCATATGTCTCATGTTGCTGCTATTGCTACAACTACTGCAACTAAGAACTGATCTATACATCACTGCGTCCCTTTATTGGTTATGCAACTCTCCTGAGTATTTGACTACAACTAGTATTTTCACTGTCTACTGAGTAATTGTCTATGCCCAACTATCTCTGCGCCCCTCTAGTAATTGTTTGCAACTAGTATTTGCAATTGTATCTCAAGGTATGACTGCGCCTACTGACACTGATCCTTCCGCTACTAAAAACTGTGTGCCCTTGTAGCAAGGGTAATGACCCTTATGAAGAGTATCTTGCAATTGTTTCTACTCTTCCATGGACCTCTCCTGATCCTACAACTTTGAAGCATCATGCTCCCCCATCTGGAGGTATAGTCACTATTAATGCAAACTCCTCCAACTTGGAGGTTAACTCAACTATGTCTGCAAAATCGATTGTTTGTTGTTCCCCCTTGTCCTTCTTCTTCTTGGTACAATGGGTGTTGTAGTGACCAAACTCACCACACCTGAAGCATTTGATCTTTGACAAATCCTTATTCTTTTTCTCTCCTCCCTTTGAGATTTGTCCCCACTGGGAGCCTTCTTCACCTTTTTTTTACTGGCAAGGGATACATTCTCCTCCTCCTTCTCAACCTTCTTCCCTTTGCTACTCTGGTGGTAGTACCCTAGAAAAGACTAAGCCTAAGCTCCACTTGTCTGAAATCACTCCATAGGCATTCATAATGAGGCAATATGTCTTGTCCAATAATTCCCTAAACAAACGTAGCCCACTCTTTAGTAAACCCATTTAATGCTATTTGCACAAGTTCACTTTCCTTTGGTTTCTCACCTACAACTGCTAACTCATCTTCGAGATCTCAAATTTTGGTGAGATATGGAGTTAGCCTTCACCCTTCATCTTTGTGGTCCTTAGCTTCTCCTTGAGAACCATTTTCCTGTTCTTAGATGGATCTTAGGATTGTTGAAGTTTCTAAGTTTACTTAGTTAGAAACCCTCCATGCACTTTATCTAATTTATTCCTACCTACTTGTTATTTTCCTTAAGAAGTTATTTACAATGTAAATACTGAAAATAAACACTAGTGCATGCTCAACATACTACATATCAACAACTAAAAGAAACAGAAATGAACACACCATATGACACCATTATTTTTGGACTAATGTCCCCGGAAAAACCCAATGTGGGAAAACCGGTGCAACTATCTGAGGGTTTTCTTATTAAGCAATATCAGAGTACAATCTGGGTGCCGAAACTGGCCTACCTAACAGAGAATTTCCTTGGTAGTAATACCTCTCACTTTTTGACAAATCTTCTGGCTGAAACCCTAGATAATCCTTCCGGCAGCTACTCAGCACAAATCTACCCCAGAAACCCCAACGTCAGCCTCTCTTTGGACTGTGTCAGCCCCTCTCTGCTTCACGCTAGCCCTGTGTCACCCTGGATGGGTTTGCATCAGCCTTAGGAGGCCCAGCGTCAGCCCTCTGTCCCTCTGCGTCAGCAACGCTGGCCTCTCTAAGGCTCTACACAGCTCCCGACTGCCTCTGTGTGGCCCTGCGTGAGCCCTAGCTGGCTCTGCGTCACTCTCCCGGCTATTGTGCTGCTCTCCTGGCACTATCTCTGCCTCTTTGTCTCTCTGTACTCAAATTCCCCTCAGCTGCATCTCCCAATCACAAATTCCATCTCTCTTAGCAAACCCTGCTCTAGAGAACAGAATCACTGATCACTTTGGTGTCCTCTCCAAGTTACCCTCAAGCCTCCTCTTATACTTTTCCTGTTGACATATCAATGACCGAGATTAAGTCCGTAATCAACGGCTAAGATTAGATCTAGCTTGATTCATGTCTTTTGGACCATTCTAACACAGATTCATATTAATACACATTAATATTTTATTTTCCATAAGTTTAGACTTAGGGACTCCATTAAAAATATTAATTATTTTAATATCTCCTGATTTGCTTAGAATCTGCCCAAACCCTTTATGGGTATTGGAGATCTCATGTGCCCCAACCTCTCCACCAAATTTCATGGCTAGAGCACATCCGATGCTACCCCAAATCAACACTCCATCTTAGCGAGGACTGTGCTCTAGCAATACTCCTCACTGAGTATTACTTTGATCATCCGACATCGGTACCTGTGCTGATGCTAGGCCTTCCTACCCAACATCCTCTTCACTTGTTGCATCCTATACTGTTGCCCATGGTTCTGCCACTGCCACTACTGCATTTGTACGACAACTCCCTCTACATCCATGCTACTGCTGGTCCTTTCTCCCAGCACTGCATCTGCAATGCACCTCCTCTCATAATGTTGTATCGTTCTACCCACTGCTGCACTGCAACTCAGTTACTGAGAAGTAAGTAACTGATATCCTAACTCTGACCTCTCTGTTGGGCTAGAGACCCTCCTGATGCTGAAGCTTCCTCTGTCACTGACAAGTGCTCCCTCTCTGACCTCTGCGCTGCTGCAACAACTCCCTGCATCTTGCACCGTTGCACACCTCTCTGTGCCATCATGCACTGGTGCAACACTCTTGTGCCTCTCGCATTGCTGCAGCCTACTAACCTCGCGCTGTCTCGGGACTCGTGCACTGTAGCTTTCTCTGCCGCTCCATCCTCATCCGTCTCTACCCAACTCAGCCTGTCCTTCTACTCCTCTTCGAGGCTCCCATAGCAAGGTCTAATCCAAGAGGTTGGGTACCTCAAAGATCTTGCCTCTCATCGCCTGTAGTC
>APFE030564201.1:0-10842 GCA_000404065.3 Pinus taeda | reverse complement strand
AGAAGACTTTATGAAAATAATTCAAAGGCTATGTATGCCATACTAGGAGGGCTAACATTATAAAAATTTGTCAAGGTTATGCATTGTGAATTAATAAAGGAAATCTGGGACAAACTCAATAATGTGTATGAAGGAGATGAATAGGTCAAAGGGGCCAAGCTTCAAACATATAGAAGACATTTTAAACACCTAAAGATAAAGGAAGATGAAGGTGTTGCAACTTAGTTTCTTTGAGTTGATGAGATCATGAATACGATGAGAGGACTTGAAGAGAAGAGGACTAAAAGGGAAAATCCATCCAAAAGGGAAGTAGTTTTAAGGTGTCCAATAAGACAATGAAGAACAATAAAAAGTCAAAAGCAAACTTTGACTATAGCAATGATTCATGCACTGAATAAGAAGCCAACTTTGTGAGAAGGTTGAAAAGAGGAAATCTCAAATATAAAGGTAAGCCTCCATTTAAGTGTTTTGAATGTGGAATACTTGGTTATTATGCTTCTAAATATCCTTTTGGAAAGGGGTCAGATAGTGATGAAGAAGAAATTTATAAGAAATAAAAGGAATATTAGAAAAGAATCAAAAGAAAGAAAAGTTTGTATTCAAGAGAAGATAGTAACTCATCTGATGAAGCCAGATTATAGTGACCATGATTCTGATAGATTTCTATTCATGGAATTAGATTCTAATAATGAAACTCTTGAAAACTATGAAGGAAATCATGAAGAATAAGGAGAATTGGATCTTGAGACAGAATTGATTATTCACTTAACTTATCTTATAAGAAACGCTCAGGAGATAGTTGGAAGAGAAGGAGAGAATAATTGGGAATGTAGAAGCTAAGATAGTCTTCTTGAGGAAGGAACTATGGAAGAAGGACATCCAAAAAAAAATTGACAAATAGTACCAAAATATTGAATGAAATCATACGTAACCATAAATAATTCACTGATAGGTATGGACTACAATATAAACAAATAATATTGATAAAGGCTCAAGCTATATGATGATAGGAAATGAAGGAAAGAAATGAAGTTATGTTGATGCACTCAAGGGTCCTATCGAGAAGGAAGAATATAAGTTGCTAAAGGAGGATGCACAAAATCCAACAATGATAATATTAAAGAAGAATATCATATTGAGAGGGAAAAATGCCATCAACAAGACCACTTACACTCAGGTACCAAAATATTTTTCTTGGAGTGTGTTATTCTTGTAATAATTTTGGGCAAAAGGTTATAAATAGTAGAGTCTATGCAAGAGGTAGAAATACTAGAAATAGCTATGAAAATCCCAAGAACTACTATGAAGGTAGTTATGGTAGAAAATCTTGTGAGGTAGGTTCTCAAGAGAAATTATAATAATTTTGGCATTCCTAGTGATAAAAATAAGTGTTACAAATGGAATAATTTTAAACACATGGCCATAAATTATAGAAGCATTTTGGTAGTTCCTTCAAGGGAAACAACGTAGGTTCATGTCCATCATATGGGGGAGCAACTAAGAACTCGGAAAAAGAAACAGGAATATTTGAAGGTTGAGGAATATGGGCTTTCCCTACAAGCCCAAAGCAAAAGAAGTTAATATTATATTGATAGTGGACGCTCAAAGCATATGAATGGAGAAAAAAAATTATTATAACATTGAACAAAGAAAAAGGAAGATTTGTCACTTTTGGGAATAAGTGTTAGAAAAATGTGTGATCAAGGACACATACTTGTATTCAATTCAAATTAATGTGAAATAAGGAAAGAAGGATTTAAGGAAATTGGTTGCAACAACAATAAGAACTCCAAATGACATATACATCGTAAATGAGATTAGAAGGGAAAGATGTTGCTCAACAAAGGGAAATCAAAGTTGGCTTTGGCATAGGAGATTGGGGCATACACACTTTGACAATATTGTAAAGATCAGTAAGAATGAATTCTAAGTGATATGTGTGAAATTACAAATCCTTCAAACATTATGTGTGTGTAATGTCAGTGTGCAAAAGAAACAAGAGTTGAGTTCAAAACTAAGGAACATTCCATGAAGAAAACACTAGAATTTGTACATACTGATTTATGTGGGCCAATGAGAACAAAAGGAATAGATGGAAAATAATACTTCATGTTGTTTATTGATGACTACACAAGGACAACCTGGGTTTTTTTCTTAAGATGAAGTCAAAAGCTTCGAAAATTTTTAGAATATTCAAGGAAGTTGTTCAAAATGAAACCAATTTAAAAAGCCATTGCTTGAGATTCGATAATGGAGGGGAATTTACTTCAAATGAATCCAATGACTATTTTGAAGAACATGTAAGAAGAAGACACTTCTTAATAGCTTGAACTCCTCGGAAAAATGGAGTGATTGAAAGAAATAACAGAACTATGGAAGAGATGGATAGAATTTGTTTTGCACAAATCCAAGCTAAATAATATCTCTTGGGTTCAATAAGTACATATATTTTTCATGTTTTGAATAGAGGATTGCTCGGAAGCAACAATGAAAAAGCTCCCTATGAACTATGGAAGGGAAGACCAACTAGTGTCAAGAATTCCAGAATATTTGGAAGCAAATGTAACATAAATAGAGATGACTAGAAGTTAGGAAAGTTTTACTCTGGATAGGTGAAGGCATACTTGTTGGGTACTCATGTAAAAGCAAAGCATATAAGTGCTACAATCTTAGACTCAACAAGATAGTAGAAAATATCAATGTAAAAATTAATGAAACAAAAGTGTTGAATACCAATATGGAAAGAAAACATTCACACATATTTGAATAATAGGAAGAGGGAGAACCAAAGCAAGAGGAAGAAAAAGAAGAAGAGAAGCATCTAGAGACAGAACAAGAAGAATCAGATAATTAGCAAGATTTGCATACACCTTTGAGGACACCTAAATGTTGGTATTAGAAGAATCATCCAAAAATTTAAACAAATAATTAGGGAAAAGAGTGTAGGAGTAGAAACCAAAAGAAGAAAAAAGCACAAACATCGAAGCAAGGGCATGTATCACTATCATCCACAATTGAACCAAGTAACTTTGAGGAAGCTAGAAATGATGAACTTCGGATCAATTCCATGGAAGAATAACTGAACCAAATTGAGAAGAATGAGACATGGGAAATTGTTCCAAGACCCAAGAACAAAAACGTGATTGGTACAAAATGAGTCTTCATAAATAAACTAAATGAATATGGAAAGGTGACCAAAAGCAAAGCAAGGATAGTGTGCAAAGAATATCCTAAGTTGAAGAAATAGAAAATGAAGAAACTTTTTCTCTAGTGGCCAAAATGGAAGCAATCAAAATGCTCTTGGCCTATGCATGCTCCAAAAGAATAAAATTGTATAAGATGGATGTAAACTTATACTTTGTTAATGGGGCTCTAGAAGAAGTCTACATAGAACAACCAAAAGGATTCCTATTATCAAAAGATGAGGACTATGTTTGTAGACTAAATAAAGCTTTGTATGGACTTATGAAAGCCTCTAGAGCATGGTACTCAATATTCAGCCGGTATTTGCAACAACAAGGATTCAAAAAGGGAAATGCAGACAATAATCTCTAGATAAAGGAAAATCAAGATAATATTATTCTCTTTGAAATATACTTTGACAACATCATCTTTGGAAGTGATGATCATATATTAAGTCAAAACTTTGCAAATGATATGACAAATGAATTTGAAATTTCTTTGCATGGGGAGCTAACTTTATTTTTCGAAATAAATATATCTCTACTAGATGAATTCATTTTCATCTCTCAAACCAGGTGAACCAAATAAATGTTGAAGCAGCTGAAAATGGAAGACTAGAAACTTGTGATCACTCCTATGATCATCATATGCAAGTTGAGAAAAGAAGGTGAATCTAGCGAAATGGACCAAAACAATATAAATTGATGATTGGTAGACTACTATATGTGATAGCATCAAGACTATATGTAATGCAAGAAGTTGGATAGGTTTCAAGATTTCAAGCAGCACTGAAGGAAACTCATTTTCTAATAATGAAAATAATATTCATATATCTCAAATGAACGAAAAAATCTAGGTTGTGGTATCTAAAAATAAAGGAATTAACACGGGTAGCTTACACAGATGCATATTGGGTAGGAAATTTAGATGAAAAAAGAAGTACAAGTGGAGCATCCTTCTACTTGGGAGACTATTTATTATCCTAGTTACAAAAGAAGCAATATTAAGTATCCTTGTCTACAATAAAAGTAGAATATATTATAGTAGTAACATGTTGTCCTCTTGATGAAGAAAACCTTACAATACATAAAAGTAAAATGTGATGAGCCTATTTCAATACTTCATGACAACACAAGTGCAATAAACATCTCTAAGAGTCCAAAGATGCATTTTAAGACTAAGCATGTTGCTATAAAGTTTCACTTTCTAAGGGATCAAGTAAAAAAAAAAGAATAAGATAGAATATGTTGGCCCTGAAGGAGCATATTTTAGACATCTTCACTAAGCCACTTCCCAAAGAGACATTTGAGTATCTCAGACAGAAATTGGGAGTAATTTCTACTCCAAATTGATTCGCACAATCTTCAGTAAAGAAAGAAAAGGGGAGAGACAGTTTCAAGGGGAGTTAACCTTTGTTTTTTTATGTCAAAGGGGGAGAGAAAGATGTTATCTATCCCAATTGAGGCCAAATTTTAGGAATGATGTTCTAGTACAAATAAAGTTGAACTCGGACTTATTTTTAGGGATAAATCCTAGAGTGTTTGAAATCAAGATTCACTATGAAAAAAAATAGCAGTAGGTGACCTAATGAAATATTTCTTACTTACAGAATGATTGTGCCTTTTGTTATGATCCCCAAGTATTAGCACTTAGTTAATGATTTTGAGGTTGGAACTTACCATGTAAACTTATTAAAGTCATGTTGGTTGTATATATGTCAATATTTATTGAATCTTCCCAATTATAAATATATGCCTCACTTCTATGAGGCCACATATCTACTCTTTAGATTTTGTATCCTTGGTGTTGTATTTAATTTCTTTAATGAACTTGTAAGAAAATTCAAAACTTCGCAACACTACTTCTAGGTAAAGTAAGGGATATAAACATGAAAAAGACTTCATGTGTACATCATTTTACAACCTCTTAGGGAAATATCTATCTTATTACACATATATGAAGATTACTTCAACTACAATGAAAATGTAATATTATAGATTTTAAAGTTTCATTAAGCATGTTATGACAACATAGAATTCAGTCCACTATCTTAAAAAATCATGTTGTAAAATAGCAATGAATATTGATTGATCCATGAGAAATATCTTATTTATGATGGAAAATTTAGCATAACAATTGTACACTTCATATTATCCTAGTAATGAAAAGCACAACATCCCAGTTCATCCTGAGTTGGTGGAACAATTCCTTTCACAAATCATCCGAGTAAAAGAGTCTTTGATGCGTCCCAAAGCTAGATATGTTTTCCACAATTACTACGAACTTTTTTCAATAATACAAAGGCCAAGCAAGGCATTACACCAAACTCTACAAGCCAATCTTTGGAGCTACCAACAAGCCAACATCACACGAATTTTCAAATCCCATGAGCTTCCACTTGCATCACATAAATCATTAAGAAGGGCCACATACTTGCATCTAACAAGTGAAAGAACCCTAATACTAGTATCCAATTAACATTGAATATTTGTTACAAAAGTAATACATGATCTTACAAGATTCCCAAGTAGCTATAATCACACCAAATATCAATATATAAAATACGAGGTAGTTTTGATTAATAAAGAACTTTCCCTTTTCTTATATAGCCTAATGTGAGGGATGTTGACACAAAAATATGGAACTAAGTAGTGTCATTCAACTACCAAAGCCCCAAAATGAAGTGTCATTTGTCCACCCTCCAATCATTGGCTTTTAAACTCAATAATTATTCCTCAACATATGTGCATGGTTTCTCCAATACCTCTAATGACCTATCCCAAAATTCCAAGAGTATAAAACCATCCTCCATGGTCATTAATACATGTTATAAGCACCCATCATCCTCAACAATTGCACCCTTGTAAAATCTTTCAAAACCATCACATGTGTGCTAACACTGACCTCGAGAAGCATGTCTTCATCATCACACCAAGTAGTTCAACAAAAATAAAACAAAGGCGATAGGGTATTGCAAGCCTTCATCATCACACCATGTACTCCCCTAGCTAGGTAAAAATACTTTCAAAGCAACTAAAAGATAGCACTCCCTCTTTGCAAGAAATGGAATCTCTGGAACTCTAATTGATTGAATAAGTTAGTGCAACATGTCTATTAAGTAGCTTATAAAAAATACTTAAGTTACTAATTTCTTTGGCACATGAACATGCTTGTATCCATCTTGTAATCACTAAGCAAGCCATCTAAACTTCTAGCGAGTTGAAGTAGAGGGTAAGAATGATACCCTTCCCTTTCCTCTCTTCACTCAAAATTAGATTTGAGATATTATTTTATATTTGGATCAAATTCAAGAAAAAAAACCTTTCATTTCCTCCAATCACTAAAGGATACACATGTGATCTTGAAGACCAGTTATCCTCAACAAACTTCACCAATTCTCACCACTTTCTTCCAATCTGTTGGAATGCAAATCCAGTGCGTCAACTTCACTTATAGGCTGCAAATCCAACTTTATTGTAGTATTGGAATCAATAACCAATCCCTCCAAAGCTTGTCTCCCAAGTATCACTCTCCTCCATCACAGCACTACTCAACCCATCTTCTGTAAAAATAGAGGGCTCATCAATCAAATAATTTAGTGCAACATAGCTAGAAAATAACTTATGAGAAATATTTCCCATAATTGAAGTAATAGGTTCTTGCACATGATCGTAACCATCATATAATCTCTGAGTAATCCTTCTTGACTTTGATCCAGGTGGATATTGGTGGCAACCCTCCTATTCCACTTGGAACCCAACATTGTCTCTTTCAATTTTTCAGTTTCCTTAATTGTTGCATAATTTACTATTTTGGTTGTTTTTTGGGGTCCTAAACTTCCGTAGCCATTTTGAGGCCTTAAAAGACATATTTTGGGAAAACCATGGAAACATGAGTTAAGGACTCATGATTACATTCAAAAGTTGTAGTCCTCAGATAGATATTTCTAACGAGGTATTGTGCACATAAAAAGGAGATCATACGCCAAAGTTACAACCCGTGAAGTTGATGTACCAATTTACCCAAACCAGACCCAGATATTTCTAACGAGGTATTGTGCGCATCAAAAGGAGATTTTATGCCAAAGTTACAACCCGTGAAGTTGATGTACCAATTTACCCAAATAGGGCCCATAGTTTTGGTGCTTCATCTCCTAGGGTTAATTTTTCGATGTTTAGGGTTTTTCATTGTTTGTCAATAACAAATAGGCCTTCGAGCCTCATTATAACACAATTCAGAGGCATGCAGCTAGCACATCTCTTCTAAGAGATAAGCTACAATCACCTAAGCTAGTTTATTTCCATTTTGTTTGTAAGCATATTTAAATATTTAATATTAATGAAATGAAGTGTTATTTTTGTTGTGTCTTTGTATTTATGGTTATATCTATTGTTTGTTGCATTCTTATTTAAGTTCAAATTAGTGGTATTAGAGCGTTCTACTCTTTATCTACTTTTCTTTGCATGTCCCCAATGAGGTTGGGATATAAGGAGTTAGGTCATAAACTGGTCGAACCTTTGCAAGACCAGCCTTGAAAATCTCAACGGCCTCCCATGGCAGAACATAATAAAGATGAGGGGCCAACAGATCCTTTCAAAATCTTGCTCGAAGAAGCCCACGAGTGATAGAGGAATGCGATGATGGTCAACTTTGCCAGAATCCTTCAGGGACTACCCAAAGGCGACGCACCTTCTTCCAGTAGCCACTCTGGAAGTACCACACTCTTTCAAATACAAGTTAATTTTGACATCCCCATTATTGAAGGTCAGATAGATGCGTACGTCGTAGATAAATGGTTAAATCTTAGAGAAGGATATTTTTCTATTCATGATTTTTCCAGCTGAGAAAAGATTACTTATGCACTTCTCAAAGTCGACCCCCACGTCAAGGACTAGTGGGAAACCTACTGTGAGAAGAAGGATGAAAGTACACCCTCACTACTTTCAGACGCACCCACTTGTAATTCATTCCAGGATGCCATCAAGAAGAAGTACTACCCTGTTGGAAGCTATGAGGACAAATACATAAATTGGACCCACCTTAGCCAGCCCTGAATATACTAAGGCATTTAGTATTTTCTCTTTTGCCTCTGAAACAACCCTTGCTGCTATTCTATTACAGAAAAATGAATATTCCCATGACCAACCCATAGCCTTTTTTAGCAAGGTTATGAGAGATGTTGAGCTTAAGTATGAAATCATTGAGAAGCTAGCCTATGCCCTCATTCAGGCCTTGAAATCATTCAGAATGTATGTCTTACATTCACCTATTACTGCTTATGTCCCTAATAGTGCTGTGAAAATTGTCCTAACCCAACCAGACACTGATGGGAAAAGAGGTAGATGGATCGCTCAAATTCTAGAGTTCTATCTAACTATCAAGACTACCAAGCTAGTAAAAGGTCAAGGATTAGCCAAGCTTCTAGCTGAATCTAACTGCAAAGTACTTGGAATCAATTCTGTTTCAGAAATACATGGGAAGAATACACAAGAACCTTCTCTCCTTGCACAAGGGAAGAATCCACAAGAACCTTCTGTCCTTGCAGAAGGGAAGAATCCACAAGAACCTTCCCTTCATCCTAAAGGGGAGAATCGACTAGAATTTCTACCTTCAGAGAAGATCAGTCCTATACACATTGATGAAAAATTATTGTTGTCAAACTGGTATCAAGATACTGTAAATTTCTTGATTCATTTTGAGTGTCGAGAATCATTCTCCGAAACCCAGTGTAAAACCCTTAAGTTAAAATCATCAAGTACTGCATTATAAATGCAAATTTATACTAGGAAGATCCACTGAATATTTTTTTATTATGTTTAACAGAATTAGAAACTCAAGGAATCATTGATCAGTTTCATACAGGATTTTGTGGGGGACATTACGCTTGGAGAGCAACAACATAAAAGATTCTGAGGGGAGGACTTTATTGGCCCACATTGTTCTTACAAGTAGGGCCAAAGGTCAGAGGTTGTGTTCCTTATCAAATGTTTGCTGGTAAACAAAAAATAGTAGCTCTTCCACTCGTTCCATCAATAGTTTCAACACCTTTTTCTCAATGGGGATTAGATTTTGTTGGAGAGATTCACCCCACTTCAAGTAATCAAAATAGATGGATCCTCACTACAACATACTACTTTACTAAATGGGTGGAAGCAATTCCAGTCAGAAATTTTATTGATTCAGTAGTAATTAAGTTTATTGAGGGGAATATCTTATCTAGATTTGGTTTCCCAACTCAAATTGTTACTGATAATGCAATAGCTTTTCCTAGTGTTAAAATGATTGACTTTTTCCAGAAATATCACATTTTGTTACATCATTCAACTCCATACTAACCTCAAGGTAATGGCCTTGGAGAGTCATCCAACAAAAGTCTGGTAAAGGTAATAAAAAATACTCTAGCTGATCATAAAGAAGAGTTGGGATTCACATTTGATTTATGCAGTATGGGCAAACAAAATTACTCCAAAGAGATCAACTGGAAAATCTCCATTTCAATTAGTTTATGGGAAAGATGCAATTTTCCCTGCTAATTTGGCCTTCCCTGTTTTAAAATTATTTTACAAATGAACCTGATGATTTTTCAAGAAGAATAAATCAGATTATTGAAGTTAATGAAAACAGAGATGAATTTCCATACAAATCGAATAAATATCAGAATAAGATGAAGGCCCTATTTGACAGAAGAGCCACGAAAGGGTCTTTAAGGAAGGTGATCTAGTTCTACGATGGGATGCCAGGAGAGAAGAGAAAGGAAAGCATGGAAAATTTGAAAATATATGGTTTGGACCTTTAGCAATTGCTGAAGTGAAGGTTAACAACACTTTTGTACTACAGAATCTTGAGGGACTATATTCCACTTATCCCGTAAATGGAAGGTTTCTCAAACATTACATTCAATACTAAGAAGTTGAAATAGTTTTCATTATAAATACTCCAGTTTTCTTTTACCTTTCAAGATGTCAGTGTGATTTTCTTTACAGCAAGGATTCCATAGCCCGATGAGAAGGCACATGGATCTACAGGTTCTATGCATTCTACAGGAGAAAGCAATCCCCATTTGGAGCCAATGTTGTAGCATTTTTGAGTTTTGATAAGATAGAATAAATTAGTCAAAAAATAAATATATAATGTTTGAAAAATGTTAAGTTAGGATATGGACATAACAATGTTGAAAAAAATTTTAGTGAAAAAAACCTTGATGATGATGTCCATATCAAAGAAAATGTTCGGTTAGATGTCCTAAAAAATCAAGACAAAAAGAAAATGTTAGGTTAGAAAGAAAAGAAAACAAATAAAAATCGAAAGTGAGCAAGTCTAAATGCCACTACTATTGTTTCTACCAAATAATGGTTGTGTGCAGCTTGTCATAAATTCCACAAACAATGACAGTCAAGCTGACTTCATGCTTTAAATTTGATGTTATAGTTAGAGAATAAAGATCTGGCCAAACTATTTAATCTTGGTAGATCAATACTTAGGTAGAGAATAATAAGTTGCTCATCAGTTTAATATAAGCCCTTAGAATTAGATAGTTTGCTTTTGTAAAATAAAAAGAAAGGAAAAGGGTTTGCGAGCTTAAATGCACCCATTAGGTGAAGATAAAATGAAATGATAAGTAAAGGGTAAGTAGAGAAAGGTTGCAGAAGTATGATGACT
>APFE030564191.1:12099-36796 GCA_000404065.3 Pinus taeda | reverse complement strand
CATTGTAAATGTTACTGATTTTAGTCAATTTTGTTATATTACAAAAATGAGGAAATAAAACATTAATAAATATTAATAAATATAAAAATAATATCATTTACAATCCTTACTAAACACTTTCACGTGAAATATATTATTTAAAATTCTACTTAATCAATATTTAAAACGAAATACTATTCTAATTGAAATTTAAACTTTTATAGGAAAAAACATAATATTTTCATCTCATAACCTGTTTCTTCATTTCTATTTGATATTAATTTTGAAAATATACAAACTTGAGTGTGTACCGCATTGAATTTATCTTAATCCACGGTTCTATGTATATAATAATTATAATAAAGAGCACCACAATATTTATCAAAAATTGACTTATGGCTCAAAGTTTGTTGTTTTCCTGACCCTTGAACCTATTACTGGTAAAAGTAGTTATATACACTTAATCATACTCAAATACTGTATACTCGCAAAATTCAGCGATCGATTGGTAAGCGAGCTCTGAGAAATCTATCTTTCTGAGTGAAAACAATGTTGAAATTAGCATTATGCCCATTTAAATATTGTTGATTTCATTTCTCTTTTGTTAGAAATTGCTTCCGAAAGCATGGAGCATGACCCAATTAAGTAAGCCAAACATGGGTTCCCAGCGGGATGGGGTGCGAGCCAAGTGAGGGCATATGGCAACCGTCTCACTATGTAATACTAGTGGCGGGTGATGCTCTCTAGAGACATTAGCTTACTGTAGAAAATGGGCAAAAATGCAGATAAATTCACTTCATCTCCATGCTTGTTCGTTCTGTTTGATTGTTTCCTTTGGGAACATGTTTTTCTCTCTGGTTTTTTATCAATCAACTAAGTTTCTTTCCAGTTTGGTCTTTTATTACTTTTCCATTTTCTTTTATGACTACATAGTCTTCCCCCTGCCCGACCATTCTCGCCCTCTCCACCTTCCTGGCTCTATTGAACCTTTATGACTAGTGTCTAGATGTAAACCCTTGTCCTTCTCCTTTTCCTCGTAACTCAAGTACTCTCCTTGTGACCTGCTCTCTCGACCCCCAATGACTCCATTAACCAGTTTCCACTCACTTAGCCCTATTCCCGTAGCCGGCCCCCCCACTGACTCCATTATCTAGTGTCCACTCACTTAGCTCTATTGCCCAAATCCAGGGCTTCAACTTTTGTTTCTTACACTACCTCTTGCATCTTGCTCTTCGTTTGGTTCTTGGGTTCACGGGTGAAAAACAATTGTAACATGCCTAAAACTGATACAATGTTGCAGGGATCAAGTTGGCTCTTAGTGATGCATGTTGTTGTTGGCATTATGACATAGGTTTGGCTCTATGGCACAAGTGTTGTCCTTGATGGCATCTCACTCAAATGGCAGATCACAGTTCAGGGTCTCAGAATGAAAGGAAATGAGGTATACGCAGGTTCCTCTTAAGAAAGTCACGCGTATACATGCAGTATTGCTATCAAAATACGCGTATGCGTATGCACGCACTTTCATGCACGGAAAAGTGCGTACATGTGGGAAAACTTATGATTGGTTCATGATATTGAGTCTGACATATTTGAGCCTACGGTTTTGGTCCTTGGTATTGCATCCAAAGTGTTGTACCCAGGTATTGGGTCCCTGGTATTGGTTCTCAATGGTTTTGGACCATGGTTTGAGCAAGGCCTAAGACTATAAAAAGGAAAGGAGATCATTTAGCAGGGGTATCAATTCAAGAATTCAATATCTTAAGAAGAGTAAGATTTGAAACACTAGTGATTGATTTATGGTGCATTGCTGGATCAGAACTAAGGAGGAACCTAAGCGCTAAAAGATGGATAAGCTCTATTGCTGGGTCAAATCTCAAGGGCTTAAGAGAAATATCTTTATGTGTTTCTGATCTGTTATATTTGGTGCATGTTTTAACTTATAAATCTAATAATATGGGTGCAACTGATGTCTGAATACTTGAAAAGGGAAAATTGTCTTATGTAGCTCTGTATGTAGGTTCGGCACATAAGAGGTGCATATACACGCAGGTTGAGCAACAGATGACAGTGTATACACAAGTTGGTTTAGATACAAATGCGTATGTACGCAGGTTTCTATGTTGTGAAGTAGCGTACGTCTTATGAAATATGCTCTAGCTGCTTTTGTTTATTGCTACAATGTTATGGGTTGAGAATTGTTGTCTGGTTACTGGTACTGTTTTTTTGGTTATATAATTTTGGGAAGTTATTGGTTGATTCAGTAGTTGTTTGTGGAAAGTAGATTGGTTGATGCACATATACTTGATTTTTGTTTGATGTTCATGGATCCAGTCTGAAAATTTATGAAACGTGGTCCCTCGAAGAAAAGATAAGGTTGTAGCCTTCTCTAAGTCAGCACCTACGTACTAGTCTTTCAGCTAGTACAAGAGCTAAGGGGCGTGTAGCTCCATTCCAGGAGAAGCTGGAGAATGAGAAAGGGTTGTAGCCCTCTGCAGGTTGTAGCTTGTGTACTGGTAAAGGACCGCACCAATACAGAATCATTGTACAAAGAAGTTTCTAATTGAAAAAGATAGAGATGAATTGGAGCAGGTGGTTTTCACCCACATTGGGTTTCCACCTTATATCTTGTGTTATTGTGTGTGACTGTCTACACTGTTTTTCATATTCCTGGTTATTGTTTATATTGTTCTAACACACATATTTAAAATCAACATCTCAAGAATAATTAAATTACAAGTCTCTAAGTTATAGACTGCTTTCCTTAACTGAAGTTGCATATATATGCAGGTTTATCTAACTAAAGTAGCGTATACAAATCAGTGAAAGAATTGAAAAGAATTGTCTTGATAATACTGATCCACCTCCCCTCTCAATATTATTTCCAACAATTGGTATCAGAGCAGGTCCTTCAGAAGAAGCTTGATCACTTGAAGGAAGATCCATCATCATGAGCAACTACGAAAAAGAAGCATCTATCAGGCCGTTGATTTTTGATGGGAGGAACTTGCTCTATTGGAAGGTAAGAATCATTGCCTATATTCAATCTCTTGGTACAGAAATTTGGGGTAATGTGGAAACAGGATACACATTTCCTTCAGCCACTCCTACAGATGCAGCTGTAAGAAGCAGTATGAAACAAATGCAAAAGCTGTCAATAGTCTATTAGGAAGTCTATCTCAATCAGAATTCATCAAGGTTATGCAACTCAAAAGAACAAAATAAATATGGGACAAGATCGTTCTTAGCTATGAAGGAGATGAATAGGTAAAACAAGCAAAACTACAAACTCTTAGAATTTAATATGAAAGTCTCAGAATGCATAATGATGAAAGTGTGGCTAACTATTTCCTACATATAGATGAGATCGTAAATTGTATGAAAATCTTGGGTTAGGAAATAAAAGAAGTTGTTTTGGTTAAAATGGTTCTAAGATCTTTGTCTTTTAAGTTTGATCAAAAGTTTTTGCCATCGAAGAAAACAAGAATCTATAGAGCCTTACCATGCCACAGTTGCATGGAATCCTAACTGCTTACGAAATGAGAAAAGGAGGACCATCCGACAGGAGAGAAGTTACATTCAAAGCTTTAGCAAAAGGAGATTACTATGAATCAGGACATATGTCAGAAGAAGAGAGAGAATCAAATTTTGTTAAGAACCTTCAATGAGGAGCTGGAAGATTCAGAGGTAAGCTGCCTTTCAAATGCTTTGCTTGTGGAAGAGTCGGACATTATGCTACTAAGTGTCCTCATAAAGATCAACTTGACAAAGGTAAGGAACCAGTTAGATGGAATAGAAAGCAGAATGTAAGTAAAAAGAGCTATTATACTCATGAAGACAATGATGGATTTTCAAATAGTGATGAAGATGAACAAGATAATGATGATAGACTTTTCATGGCCTTTGAAGATGATGATTTATTGGATGGTATAAATGAAGAAGGTCTTTATGAAGAAATTTCTAAACTTAAAGTTTGTTTAGAGGAAAAGAATATGATTATAGATACTCTAACATTCCAACTTGTTGAAAAAGATAAACACAATGAAGAGTTAGAATGTGATATTGTGGGACTTAGAAAGGAAATTGAGAAAATAAAAGCCCTTAATCTCAGATTTTCTAAAGGATCTGAAGCTTTAGATGAGATTATCAAAGTGCAGTGTTCTCCTCTAATCAAGACAGGTCTCAGATATTCTGAAGAAGCATCTCAAGCTCAGAAGACGTCCACCTTGAAAAGTTATCTTGATGCAGCAAGGAGAAGCGAACAGGTTCACAATCGACAGCAAAAGCATAATGCAGATCACCAGGTAAATCAGGGACCATTCTCTTCAAGAATGATCAAAGATTATCAAGTAAATCGGGGGCAATCTACTTCAAGGATGAAGAGAAGCTTGAACCGACCATAGGTAAATCATTCTCAATTTGGCTCAAGAATGGATGGAAACTACAATCATATGGTTGGTAGATTTGATAATCGCAGGAATTTCTTCAATGGCCAATGTTTCTCTTGTGATAACTTTGGTCATAAAGCTACTCAATGTGTTGCCTAAGACCATCATGACTAGGGAAGCTCAAAAACAAAGGAGTATGATAGGAATCATGAAAAGAACCTACAATAACTTCTCTGCTCTTGAAAATGAACTAGAATGTTCTATCTCTAACAACTTTGGTCATGAAGATTCTAAATGCATGAGTAGGTTTCGGCAAACAACTCAGAAGGAGCAAGCTTCATTGAGCTCCAAAACATGGAAAAAGAAATAACCGCAACGAGAAAGATGTGGGATAGCCTTATATGAGGAAGGACAAGAAAATCAATGGTACATTGACAATGGATGCTCAAAACATATGATAGGTGATAAAGAAAAACTTCAGTCATATATTGCCCTAGAAAAGGAGAGGAAGGTCTCATTTGGAAATGACACCCCTGCACTCATAAAAGGTAAAGTTTTTGTTCGTTTAAAAGAAAATGTTAAAGCTGGAAATGTCATGTATGTTGATGGCTTAAAGCATAATTTATTAAGTGTGAGTCATATGTGTGATCAATGAAATGAGGTAATATTTCGATCAAATGGATGTATTGTTCGTGAGCTTGATACAGGAATAACAGTGATCAAAGGCATAAGAACTCCAAATAATTTATATGTACTCAAAGGAGGACAACAACAATGATATTTAAGCAAGAATGATGAACACTGGCTATGGCACAGAAGACTGGGGCATCTTAGCTTCTCTCAAATAAGGAAAGCATGAAAATACCAGGCGGTTCGTGATCTTCCTAACATCATAATTCCAGACAATACAATATGCAAATCCTGTCAGTTTGGTAAGCAAACCAAAACTAATTTCCCTGAGAAGGAAGGATTAGCTAGCAGGCCACTTGAACTTGTCAACACTGATATATGTGGTCTAACTACGAAGAGGTCAGCTCGAGGAGAATAGTACTTCATATTGTTCATTGACGACTTTTCAAGGATGTGTTGGATAGGACTCATGAATTATAAATATGAAGCTTTCGAAAAGTTCAAGTCATTTAAAGCTTTGGTTGAAAACGAATCAGATCACAGAATCAAATGCCTCAGATCTTATCAAGGAGGGGAATTTACCTTAGATAATTTTTTTGATTTTTGTGAAGAACATGGAATAAGAAGGGAATTCTCTGTTGTAAGGACTCCTTAGCAAAATGGAGTAGTGGAAAGGATGAACATAATGGTTCAACAAATGGCTCGTGCTATGCTTGACGAGTCTGGAACTCCCGTAACCTTCTGGGGTGAAGCCGCATTTGCTGCTGTTACTATTCTCAACAAGAAAAATGTCTAGGTAAACAACACTAAGAATCCTCATGAACTTTGGTATGGTAAGACTCCCATGGTAAAATACTTCAAAATTTTTGGAAGCAAATGCTACATTAAAAGAACTGATGAAAATCTTGGCAAGTTTGAACCTAGAGTAGATGAAGGCATTTTACTTGGCTACTCTCCCCATAGCAAAGCATACAAGTGTTACAATAAAAGACTTGGTAAAATTGTTGAAAGTATTTATGTAGTGGTCGATGAAGAAGGAAACACTCCTAGGCAAGTAAAATCTGAAGATTTTGAAGATGATGAGGACTATCCTTCAACATCAAATCAGATTCATGATGAAGAAGAAACCCATGAGGCATCAGAAGAACAAATAAGGATAGAAGAAAAGACTCCATCCAGAATCTCAAATTTTGGACCAGAAAGAGGCAGGTGTACAAACAAGGAGAACCATTTCAGAAGCTTTAAGCTATATAGCATTGCTCTCCTCCACTGAACCACTGAATGTAAGAGAGGCATGCAAATATGAATGTTGGATCAAGGCCATGGAGGAAGAACTTGAACAGATTGAAAAGAATAACACTTGGGAGTTGGTTCGTAGACCAAAATATAAGAATGTCATAAGGACAAAATGGATTTTAAAAAATAAGCTGAATGAAAATGGAGATGTGGTTAGAAACAAGGCAAGACTTGTTTGTAAAGGGTATGCGCAACAAGAAGGCATAGACTTTGAAGAAACTTTTGCAACAGTTTCCAGACTTGAGGCTATAAGAATGTTCCTTGCTCTCTCTAGCTTTCAAAAGTTCAAAGTATTTTAGATGGACATAAAATCTGCCTTCCTGAATGGAGACTTGGATGAAGAAGTATACATTGAGTAACCAGATGGGTTTATCCCTGGAAATGATCCAAAACTTGTATGCATACTCAAAAAGGCTCTCTATGGTCTTAAACACGCTCCAAGGGCTTGGTACTATTGGTTGGATAAGTATCTCCACCAATAAGGTTTTGTAAAAGGATCAACAGATAACAATCTATATGTAAAAATTGATAGTGATAAGTTGCTAATACTTGTTGTATATGTTGATGATATCATTTTTGGTAGCAACGAGCAAGACATGAGTCAAAACTTTGCCTTGGTGATGCAAAAAGAATTTAAAATGCCCCTGCTTGGTGAGGTCACATATTTTCTTGGTTTACAAGTCCAACAAAACAAAGACGACGTTTTTCTATCACAAACCAAGTATCTCAAGCAGATCTTGAAGAAATATGGGATGGAGGATCTGAAACTAGTGTGTACCCCTATGGTAGCAGGTTGCAGTCTCAGCGCAAATGATGAGTGAGCAACAGTACATCAACCAACCTATAGATCCATGATTAGTAGTCTTCTCTATCTAATAGGTACCCGACAAGACATTATGCATGCAGTGGGAATAGTTGGAAGGTTTTAGGCAAACCCAAAGGAAACTCATCTTCAAGCAGTAAAGAGAATTTTCAAGTATCCTCAACGAAATAAAAACTATGGCCTATGGTATCCTAGAGGTACAAATCTCACACTTCATGCATATACCGATGCAGATTAGGCAGGAAGTGTGGATGATAGAAAGAGCAGTGGTGGTGGTGCATTCTTTATTGGGTCCAGATTAGTATCTTGGTTCAGCAAGAAACAAAACTCAATTGCATTATCCATGACTAAAGAATAATATGTGGCTGTTGCATCTTGCTACACACAACTCCTCTGGATGATGCAAACAGTGCAAGATCTTCAAATCACTTGTACTCCACCTTTCTCCATTTATTGTGATAATACAAGTGAAATCAGTATTTCAAAGAATCTTGTCATGCATTCAAAGATCAAGCACATACCTATTAAATATCATTTTCTCCAAGAATAAGTGCTTGAACAAAAGGTCAAATTGGAGTATGTTCCCTCCAAGGAACAGGTTGCTCATATACTCACCAAACCATTGCACAGGGAGACATTTGAATATCTTATATAGAAGCTAGGAGTAGTTGATGCATCATCTTGCTGCTGAAACTTGTTTGTTTCAGAGATTAATGGTTGTGTGCGAGTTTCACATGGGGTATCCATGTACATATGCCGATTTATGAAGATACAGTCGCGTATATGTTGGTTTGAAGACTTTCTGTGGGCCAGGCTCTAGATAAAAAGAGTCTGATTTGGGTCTAACAGAGACCATCTGGCACACTTAGGGGGAGCTTGGACAACACATCAGAGTATAGATTTCTACATGTTCTCAAGGGGAGGATAACCCTTTGCCCTTGATGTCAAAGGGGGAGGATGATTTTGAGTGACTTGGTGTTGCCATCAAGTCCAAAGGGGGAGATTGTTGGCATTATGACATCGGTTTAGCTCTATGGAACAGGTGTTGTCCTTGATGGAAGCTCACTCAAATGGTAGATCACAGTTCAACCTCTCATAATGAAAGGAAATGAAGTATACGCAGGTTCTTCTTAACAAAGTCACGTATACACGTAGTATTGCTGATCAAAAGACGTGTATACGTATGCACGCACTTTCATGCACAGAAAAGCGCATACATGTGGGAAAACTTATGATTGGTTCATGATATTGAGTCCGACATATTTGAACCTATGGTTTTGGTCCTTGGTATTGCATCCAAAGTGTTGTACCCAGGTTTTGGGTCCCTGGTATTGGTTCTCAATGGTTTTGTACCATGTTTTGAGCAAAGCCTAAGACTATAAAAAGGAAAGGAGGTCATTTGTCAAGGGTATCAATTCAAGAATTGAACATCTTAAGAAGAGTAAGATTTGGAACACTGGTGATTGGTTTATGGTGCATTGCTGGATTAGAACTAAGGAGGAACCTAAGCGCTAAAAGATGGATAAGTTCTATTGATGGGTCAAATATCAAGGGCTTAAGAGAAGTATCTTTATGTGTTTCTGATTTGTTATATTTGGTGCCTGTTTTAACTTATAAATCTAATAATCTGGGTACAACTGATGTTTGAATACTTGAAAAGGGAAAATTGTCTTTTATAGATCTGTACATAGGTTCGACGCATCAGAGGCACGTATACATGCAGGTTGAGCAAAAGATAACATCGTATACACAAGTTGGTCTAGATACAGATGTGTATGTAAGCATGTTTATATGTTGTGAAGTAGCGTACGTCTCATGAAATATGCTCTAGCTACTTCTGTTTATCACTACAGTGTTCTAGGTTGAGAATTGTTGTCTCGTTACTGGTACTATTTTTCTGGTTACAACATTCTAGGAAGTTCTTGGTTGATTCAGTAGTTGTTTGTGGAAAGCAGATTGGTTGATGCACATATGCTTGATGTTTATTTGATGTTCATGGATCTAGTCTGAAAATTTATGAAACGTGGTCCCTGGAAGAAAAGAGAAGGTTGTAGCCCTTTGTATGTCAGCACCTATGTATTAGTATTTCAGCTAGTACAAGAGCTAAGGGGGTTGTAGCTCCCTTCTAGGAGAAGCTGGAGAACGAGAGAGGGTTGTAGCCCTCTTCAAGTTGCAGCCTGCGTACTGGTAAAGTACTGCAACAGTACATAATCATTGTAAAAAGAAGTTTCTAATTGAAAAAGATAGAGATGAATTGTGGTAGGTGGTTTTCACCCACATTGGGTTTCCACCTTATATCTTGTGTTATTGTGTGTGACTGTCTGCATTGTTTTTCCTGTTCCTAGTTATTGTTTATATGGTTCTGACACACAGATTCAAAATAAACTTCTGAAGAATAATTAAATTACAAGTCTGTAAGTTATACATTGCTTTTCTTAACTGAAGTTGTGTATATATGCTAGTTTATCTAACTAAAGAAGCGTATACAAATCAGTGAAAGAATTGAAAAGAATTGTCTCGGTAATACTGATTCACCCCCCCTCTCAATATTATTTCCAACAGCTGCAGGGATCAAGTTGGCTCAAGAGCCCAGCAAAGGGTTGAATTCTTAGTGAGACTCTTCTACTCTCATACACCCCAATCCATTCAAGACGAAATTGTGGAGGATGAACACGAAAATATAAGGGAACGTTGTTGATTAATTGAGACTGAGGTGGCGATTGAAATTGTTGATTGGGTCTAGATTGATTCTAGATGTTTGCCACAACTACGATGGTTTTAGTCAATCTATGTATACAGTGGATGGTGGATATCTATTGGCACTTAAAATGTTGTTTTGTTCGGGAAACTTCTGCTGGATGGTAATGAAGTCGAGGAGATCCTCATTATGTTAAATTAACTCCGACTCTATGTAAGTGGTTGATGATAGGTGAATGCAAGGAATTGAAGCTCATTTGGGCCTCCTCAGTTCTAGGCTGCTGGCCGGGAAGGAACAGAGAGCTATTTGCAAGAGGAATTAGAGTCCCCAATGATGATTTTATTCACTTTCCTTTTATTTAATTTAAAAGTGGCTTTTCTAGTTTTTAGTTTATTGTTGCATTAGCAAGCTATATCCCTCAAATGAAAATTTATATAATTTTGATTTCATGTTAAATTTTGGACGCTAAAAAGCTCTAGTTTTTTCAAACTTCTGATTTCTCATTTCAGTGAAAGACCTTGTATTCTTCAATTAAGAAATAGTATGTTTTCCTATTAGGATTTAAGAAATTAAGGGAAAAAATATGCCTACTCCCAAAAAAAGTATAAGCAACTTGGGATTGGATCAAAGCGAAACTAACTTAATCCAGTTGTATTTATTGTCGAGAAACAAATTGAGAAGTGTGTCACTGTGGTTGGGTTTCGAGCACATGCCGAGCAACTGAATCTAAATGTGTTAACTATGGAGAGATCAATCTCCAAAGGAACATTGCGGTCTGACAGAGCCCAACTTCATCCAAATGTATTAATTCTGGAGAGATGAAACTAGACATACCAAGTAACTTAATCAAGATGTTTTAACTATGCACAGGAAGTAGGTGTGCCCGAAAACTTTCAGACCAACTGACTTAATCTAGATGTATTAAGTGTGGAGAGATCCAAAATACCTTAAAGTGGGCCATTGAAAAATATCAATAAAAAAATGTTAAAAACATCGTGTAGATTCTTGGCTAGATGCATGATTAGATAAATAGAAACTATGAAGATTCCAATTTAGTGATTCAACTTGGCTACTCATCCTTTCCTTCTCAAATCACGGTAGTGAATATTGGTGGAAAGGGTATATATATATATAAACATCGTGTAGATTCTTGGCTGGATGCTTAATTAGATAAATAGAAATTTTGAAGATTACAATTTAGTGATTCAACTTGGCTACTCATCCTTTCCTTCTCAAATCACGGGAGTGAATATTAGTGGAAAGAGACATTATATATATATATATATATTCCCTTTCCACCATATTTATGGTTTTGCCTTTCCACCAATATTTATTTATATATATATATATTATATATATTCCCTTTCCACCAATATTCACTCCCAAGATTTGAGAAAAAAAAAATGAGTAACCAAATTAAATCACTAAATTGAAATCTTCATAATTTCTATTTACCTAATCATACATCTAGCCAAAAATCTACACGATATTTTAAAACTTTTTTTATTGATATTTTTGAATCCCCACTTTAAAGTAGGATCTCTCCGTATATATATAAACCATCCCAGACGACAAAAGCGAGTGAATATGGACTGAAAGGGTATATATATATATAAATCCTTCAGAACGACAAACAGATTCAGCATCTCCTGTAACATTGAACTTATGTGTCCAGATACAGCTTTTGAAAATGTGACTCTTATTTGTATTTTTATTATAAATCAAACAGAGATCATGTCAGAGAATATATATAGAAAACGACAAACACAAATACTCGAGAGTGGAGACTCAACACCCGCAACACTGAACATAGAAAACGACAAACACCAATACTCGAGAGTGGAGACTCAACATCCAGCTTTTGAAGCTGTCACTCTTGGTTTCTGTTCAGTAGGATCAAATCGAGAACCCTTTATCTCGCCAAAACTAAAAAGTACAAACACCAAACTTATGTGACCAGATACAGCTTTTGAAAATGTGACTCTTATTTGTATTTTTATTATAAATCAAACAGAGATCATGTCAGAGAATATATATATAGAAAACGACAAACACAAATACTCGAGAGTGGAGACTCAACAACCGCAACACTGAACATAGAAAACGACAAACACCAATACTCGAGAGTGGAGACTCAACATCCAGCTTTTGAAGCTGTCACTCTTGGTTTCTGTTCAGTAGGGATCAAATCGAGAATCTTTTATCTCGCCAAAACTAAAAAGTACAATATAAAAATATTAAATTTCCCCGCGAGAAATGCAGTAGTCTATAACGCGACTTTTTGAAAGTCTTTTTCGCGGATTTTTCCAGTCAAAATCCGGCAGCAATTCATTGGAATCCCAAGTTTGATAGCTATTTTCTGTGCAATCAATGGCTCCCAGGGGTTTTCCAGGGCGCTGAATCCAAATATGCAGTTAAAAAACCATTTTAACTGCTAAAAATCAAGATTTAACCTCATTTCTTCCGCCGGATTCCGTCACCCGAATCTCCAAAAAGTCGCATTATAGACAAATCAGTGGACTGAAGAAAAAATTAAAGACTACCACGTTGCTTTGGAGATTGCAAATATAAAATATATTAGAGTGACGAATAGAATTGTTTTATAATATTTTAAATAAATTTAGGTGTCAAAGTTGGTAATGGAATATGGTAAGCAGTGAAGTTATATATATTAAATTATTAATAGGTTTTGTTATAATATTATAGGTAAATAATATGAATTATTAATACTATCGGATATTTGTTTATTTCATATTTTTAATTTATGAATTTAATTGAACTAGAAAAAAATTTAATTTTTTTTTTGGAAAATAAATGTCAATTTTTTATTTGTGTATATATTAAGAAAATTTTAGAATATGTTGTGGAGATTAAGTTTCTACATTTACTTAATAATTTCTTATAAATAAATTAAAATTTTGGAAGCCCTATTTCAAAATACACATGTTCATAGGCTTAGCCAACCAAGATCCATCTTAACTCCATATATAGCAATCATTGAGAGGAATCAAATATCTAGCAAAGATGAAGGAAATGTTTACACCTTGAGATATTTGACTGGTCTTGGGGATTTTTAGATCTAGATCTATGATGAATCTATGTTGGTTTGTTTTTCGAGTTACTTTACACTTACCAATATAAAGTAATTACTTTCTAAATTTCTATTTTGTAGGATGGTTCTATGTTGGTTCTTATTAAAATTATTTATATTTATATAGATTTCATATCTCAATATCATTCTTGTATTTCTTTTAAATGTTTTTTTTAAATAATTTAAATTTTAATGTGGTATGTATAGCATTTGATATATAGGGAAATGTATAACTAGAAATTGCACCAGATGTTGCAAAGGAAATGCCTTAAGATGATAGCATGTAAGGCCAATTTAAAGATAGAAAAATATCAACAAAAGGCAAGGACCATGCTACAATGCAATCTTATTGCAATAATGCTTCCTTGAGCCTTATAAATCATGATGCCTATGTTCAAGTTAAATACCTTGTCTAATTATACCAACGCGAATGCCTCATAAATAAAGAAATAGATTTTGTCTTAGCTCATCCACATGACCTATGCTCTTGACATTTAATTAGTTATGATGACTGCTCTTATCGAATGAGCAAAAAAATAAGCTATATGATGAAGAAGAAAGTTGTAAACATTCCTTTGTGTTAAAGAGCAAGGGGAAATGAACACAAAGTTTTAGCCACCAAAGAGACAAGAGATGATGCCAAATAGATCACAACTTCAAATAATAAAGAAGAGGAAACTTCAGCCTAGGTATTGAATGCAAGTGCTATTATTGTGGAAAACTTGCTCATTATCAAAAGAATTGTAGAAATGAAGTATGAATCTTCTCATGCAAAAGTGTGAAGAGAAGAGAGATCTTAGATTCTCTATTACATCACTATTGACCAAAAATATGCTAAGGAGATATTACATAGACCACATGACACGAGAAAATGAGTTGCTTTTGTAATTGAATGATAATAAAAGTCACCAAGAGACAATTGCTTCAAGAGATAATAAGGAACGCATGGTCAAAGGAAAAGGAACAATCACAATGATAGTGCATGATGGAGGTGTTAAAGATGTGGATTATGTATATATTGGGCCTAAAGAAGAAACTATAGACAACAAATGCTAAAGCATCATTCCAAGATAAAATATGATTGAAAGGGTTTCAAGAGGAAAAAATACAAACTGGTTGCAAAAGTTGTTGAAGGAGATCTTGACAAGTATATAGTTACAACAATAAGAAAACAAGGATTGGTTGTTGAAAATGGCTCCACAAATAAACTATAGCATCAAATCTATGGATATCTTAGGTCAAGAATATGGATCATTTAAAGAAATTTAATATGGTTCATGTTTTTCCTCTAATTCAACATGAGTTATTGTAAATTTTTCATTTTAGACAAGAAACAAAGGGATACATTTGAAAAAAAATGTTGGATGAAGAAAAAAGATTCATGCCTGGTTTTTACCAAAGGTGAGTACTTTGATCATTGATGCTAGGAAATTTGCATTTATTTTGATGGTTGATGATGCAATCCCTATTTTGAAAGGACCAACTTCTTTTGGTGTTGTTATTACTAATAATTTCTCCATTGTGCAAAAGTTATCCTCAACAAGCACTGCCAAGTTATGTTTGATATCATCTGATTTACAAATTTTCGCCACTTTTTTAATACAGTACCCGAGCCTATGAATTTGATACAAAGGCTTATGAATTGTTGAGTTACACTTGGTTTGGATATAAGCAACAGATGTACGAAGTCATCACTGTAACATTGAAAATAAGTCATCATTGTAACTCAGTCTTGCTGTCCTAGTTGGATTTCTTTTGTCTCGACATATATGAATTGTCTACGTATGGATGGAAACATTTTTGTTTCCTAAGACTACCAATACCATTGTTCAAGGATTATTTTTCATAAGTCAATATAGTTTACTACCTTCAACTAGCATGTCCAAGCCTACAATAAATCCATCTAGATGGATGTGATTACCTAGAGAGAGCCTCATTTTCCCATGCAAGTTGTTTTTGGTGTTTTTCCTATATTATATTAAAATGATGCATTGTATTATTTGCTTGATTGTATGCATTGATAAGTGGTCAACCTCGAACCCACTACAAAATAAATGTACGGGGATAAAAGTAAACATTGAATGTGTTGCTTGTAATATCTCTTGTATATGTAAGCTTAATCATATGGTATATGTAATTTTAATCCTATGGTATATGTATTTTTTCACCAACATGAAATTTCGTGGAAAAATAAAAAATTGGTAGTTTTAAATCAGGCATATGTTGAGTAAGAAAGACAATATGGGGATAAAATTAGTCCTTTTTCATTTTATAGAAAAAAAATTACATGGCAGAAGATTTTACCCCATCAGTTGTATGCATGATAAATTCATTTGTGTTGTTTAGTTGTCTGTGTGTAATTTTAGGGAAAACGATAACACCAAATTCATTGATACAAAAATCTCCAAAGGCCCGGGCCATGGAAAGACTTGGGGAGTTTTAATTTGGTATCCATACTCTATGCACATAGGGTTCACCTTTTAGATCATGGACTCAGCCTTTGCACTATGTTATCCTTTTTGCCTCCCATGACATATAAAAGCTTTATCTCATCTACCCATAGATACATAACAAAACCTTTAACAGTTCATGATAAATCCTAATGTTATAGGACAAAACTTGTCATTCTAAACTATGTTGCTGAAGCAACAAATATGGAGAGCATTATGGAAAATAAATAACACAATATAATAAGCAATATAATAAGCAATACAATGTTCACACAATTAGCCCTATTTCTCCCACACTCAGTCCATTATCCAGTGTCCACTAACTTAGCCCTATTGTCTAAATATGGGACTTCAACTTTTGTTTCTTACACTAACCCCTTTCATCTTGCTCTTCTTTTGGTTCTTGGGTTGGCGAGTACAAAGAAACTATTACATGCCTAATGATGATGCAGTGTTATCAATTGCAAGGATCAAGTTGGCTCAATAGCCCACCAGAGGGTGGAATTCTCAGTGATGCTCTTCTGCTCTCATACAACCCAATACATTTAACATGACATTGCGGGGATGAACACGAAAATATAAGGGAACGTTGTTGCTTAAATGAGACTGGGGTGGTGAATGAAATTGTTGATTGGGTCGAGATGTTGGCCACTATGGTGGTTTTGGTCAACATATCTATACAATGGATGGTGCATATCTATTCACATTTAAAATGTTGTTTGGAGAAATTCTGGTTTATGGTAATTAATTCAAGGAGATCCTCATTATGTTAGGTGCACTTTAACTCTCTATAATTGATTGATGATGGGTGTTTGCAAGGCATTGAAGCTCATTTGGTCCTCCTTCTCATGTCTAGGTGGTCGGACGGGAAGCAACAAAGAGTTATTTACAGGAGGAATCAAACTCCCCAATAATGATTTTTATTTACTTTCATTTTATTTAATTTTAAAGTTGCTTTTCTAGTTTTCATTTTATAGTTGCAATAGTCGGCTATATCCATCAAAAGAAAATTAATATAATTTTTATTTCTATGTTAAATTTTCGATGCTAAACAATATTATGATTTCCCATTTCATGGAAAGACTTGGTAATCTTCAACAAAGAAATAGTTTGTTTTCCAGTTAGAATTTAATAAATTGAAAGAAAGTTTTGCCTACTTCCATAAAAAACTAACAACTTGGGTTTGGATCAGAGCAAAACTAATTTAATCTAGTTGTATTTATTGCTGAGAAACAAACTGAGAAGTGTATCAATGTGGTTGGGTTTTGATCACATGCTGAGTAACTTAATCTAAATGTATTAACTATGTAGATATTGATCTCCAAAATGTAATATTGCAGTCCAACATAGCCCAACTTCATCCAAATGTATAAATTCTCAAGAGATCAAACTCAACACACTAAGTAACTTAATCAAGATGTATTAAATGAGGACTAGGAAATAGTTGTGCGAGTAAATTTATAGATGAACAAACTTAATATAGATGTATTAAGTGGGGACAGATCCAATATGCTTTAAATCATAGTTACCAAATTCAAATTCAGATTCGGTTTTGATTTTATATGGAAAAAATGGACTATGTAAAATTCAATATGGAAAAAATTCGAGAATATACATCTCAAAATTAACATATAATTTATTTATTTATTTTCAAAATTTTTAAAAGTTGAAATTCATAATTGGAAAACCCTTGGGTTATATTTAAGTTACTTTCATTTATGTCACTTCCATTACTTAACACTTTAGAAATTGGGGCTCATGGGAAGCCTAGTGAAACCAGTGTTATAAATATTTAAAAAAAAAAATTATATTATTTTTGTTATGAGAAACATGGAATTCAATAGGACACATCAAAAACATATTCCAACCTTGAGACAATTAGTAATAGGTACCCTTCTCTTCCTTGGAGATAACGGAGGATCTCAATGGGAAGAAGGGGGTTCTTCTTTTTATCTTTACCGAAAGGAAAAGAAAGGAATTTTGTGAATTTAGGCAGGACACTACCAAGGAGTGAACCTTGAGTTAGACTAGGGCTAGTGGAGAAATCTGGTACAGACAAAGATCAACAAGTATTAGGTTGGACTGCAGTGTCTTGATCCTTATTATCTCACTCTAAATTAGTTATTTTTTTCTATTGTTCTAGAGTGGAAGCTTGGGGGGAGAAGTGGACGTAATCTTTCCTCTCAAGGATGGGTGGAACTCGCTTTGCCCTGTTGAATTATTTGATAAGTTTATCTTTAGATAAGCATTTTTTTCTATGATATGTGTTTGTTCGAGTTTTAAATCTGTTGGAAAGATAAGGACCTCATTTTGTTTAAGCTTAATTGCAAAGAATTCTATGCATTAGGTGCTTGACAAGAAACAAAAATGTATTTATTTACTGTAATTATGGAAGGGATGTTGAGTTGTGCTTAGATAGAGAATGTGATGAGATTGAAATTAAATAAAAAATTGTTTAATTGAGGAACATAATAATATTCCTAAGACATAAATGATTAAGGGAGGATTGTGCACCATGAGGAATGGTGTGACTGTATGGTTGCTAAAGTTATCTTCTTTATATATATATATATTTATACCATGGAGGGGATATGTTCAGGTAGTGAAGCTCCCAAGTAACATACAACCCAAGTGTACTGAATGAGGTGGGGATTGTTAAATCCTCCATGGGAAGTATTCTTCATTGAACCAGTATGGGATAGCCATGAGTTAGGGTACCAATGAGACTAAAGGAGATTGCACACAATGGTAATTGTGGCATGAAGGAAATCATTTTCTTTGGAGGAATCAATAAAAAAAGGATGGTTACACAACAACTGAGTGAAAACGCATTAAAAGAGAAACTATAAATGTGGAAATACCTATAGAAAACAAGAAAACATACCTAAAATTATTCCAAGTGTATTTCTGTAGAAACTATTGTTTCGACCATAACCCTTCAGGCCTCTGTCAAGAGCTAAAAGAGAAAGATGAACATGGTAAACATGATTCTATGTACATAGTTACAAGAAGGCTTTAGATGCAAGTCGCCAAAGGGAACCGCGGCCACGTCTGGTCCGACTCGGTGACCCCTAAGGAACCTTCACCAACCTAGTAACAAATTCATCTCTCTCTCTCTCTCTCTCTCTCTCTCTCTCTCTCTTTATATATATATATATATATATAAGGGAAAACACCGTGAAATGTAAGCTTAAACAAGAATGAAATGTAGGCCCTTGCTGAGAGGATTCTACCATGGAATGTTAAAATAAAAGAATTAACACTTTTCCTTTGCGACATCACATATACACGGAAGGAAAAATCAGTATACAAAAAGTTTGGAACATAATGTTTCAAAAAATAACTTATACAGTGAGCCCTATTAATGGCCAAGGCACACCATCAGGCCCAACACTTTTAAAATATGTAATACAAATTGAACCACCTTAATATCGACTTTAAATTACTACCCAGAGGAAATAGGGTTCATTGAATTAAAATTATGAATTACAAGACACTTGTTCCTCCCATGAAGGGATAGAAAAGTTACATTTGTATTCATAACTGCAAATGCATAGGGAATAACAATAAATAGAAATCTTGCACCTAGGCATGTCAGGTAGGATATATGTTTGGTTTTCTTGCTCGACCTTCTTGCCATTTGACTGTAAGCCATGCACCACTTGCATGTGAACAAAAAAGAGATTAGCAATATTTCTTTTGAGAAGCCTTGTAAAAATTTAGGGTTTGAGAGGAGGTCATTTATGAATTACCAGGTGGTTACCTTATTCCTAGGAAGACTGATGTTAAAACCCTCACCAACAATTTCATTGAAATAACGAGGAGCCACCATATCCTTTTTTTGTAACTTGGCAAAACTTCTAATACTTGTGACAATGACAATCCAAAAATTATATGAGAATCAACGACATTGTTAAAAAGGAACTGACCAGAGAATCAGTCCATACACCTAGCTTCATTATTAGAGGATAGAGGGTATATGCATCCCAATTCAAATTTGTAGTGTTCAAACAAAACCATTCTAGCTACACCTGATTTTGACGAGAGAAAAATGATAATAAGTTATAGTAACTAGTACGAATTAAGTCTTTAAGGGAGAACGCAAAATATTATCCTGAATAAAGGGAAAACTTAATTCAATTTATGCATATTCACTTGATTAAAAATGGTTTCACGCTTAGTCTCACCTGAGTGGTTGCTCCTACTGCTAGAAACACTTAAAACATCCCAGCCCCATCCTGGTTGTAAAGCTCGAATCCAAGAAAATTTTGCTGCAAATGAATGGGCTGAGTGGTGACCATGGTAGGGAATGGTTACACTAACCCACCCTGATAAAAAATCAACCATTGGAATTGGAACCTTAGCATCTAGGGTGAGGATCCTCTCACATGTCATTACCCAATCTTTTTTCCCAACGAGATTGACAACTCTAGGTTCCGGACTTCGAGAAGGTTCTTGTCGATAGCCTCGGTCATATCTAGGCATCGTGTTAAGGTGTAAGAAGTAGGCAAAGGATATATAAAGCCTTAGGTTACGTTTTATAATCAATGATTAAATTTAATAAGCTATAATTCCCATACACGTTCGAATTAACACCAAATCAATTGTGTTGTTTTTAACATAATGGGATCCTACATATAAAGTATTGTATTGTTAGATGAAGGTGTAAAACTACTTTAGTAGGAATTCTTTTTTTTTTTTAGTGTGTGATCTCTAATGTGTATAGTTAAACATGTTATAATTGGTATCCAAGCCACATGTTGCAACATTGTGACTTGATCAATAAACTCTAAATAACTAAAGTGTTAATGGTGCAAAGAGGTAGCTAAAGAAAGATGAGGAGGGGAACTAGAGTTATTCCACCTAGAGGACCGTTAATGGGATATGGATTTATTCCTCGCGCATGTGCCAATCCAAAGATGTGGGTTTAGTTAGGAGAAGAAACGCAGAATGTTAATGTTAAACTACTAGAAACAGTCCAATAGTTGTGAGCTCAGATGGGAAATTTAAGAGCTGGCAATGAGAGTTTGAGATTGGAACAAGAAAGGATTATGAAAATCCTTTCAGATAGACAAAACCAAAGGAACCTAGATCCCAGACTAGATAATGGGAACAAAGTTGAGATGCATCGACAATGGGATGACCACCCAAAAATTGAAGGAGGTTGAATGGATAATGAGGAAGAGTCTGGAAATAATTTCAGTGGGAGGGGTGCCAAGAGGCCAAGGGATGAATTACAGGGTGAGTACAAAAAAAGTAAGCCCCCACAATTTGAAGGTGAAATGGAAGAAACTGCTGAAGCCTGGTTGATTAATATGAATAATTATTTTTATGTCTATGAATATCATGATAATTTAAAGGTCAAGTTGGAAATCTATTATTTTCAAGATAAATTCACCTTATGATGGGAAGAAATTAAACAATTCGAGGTATTGATGAACAAGAAGTGGCTTGGGACACCTTTCAGAAACATTTTAAAGATAAATATGTAACCAAGAGGTTTTATGATGAGAAGGAAAAGGAATTTCATGGTTTGGAATTAGGACAATAGTCCACGAAGGAGTTTGTAACCATGTTTAATTCTCTGTTAATAAATGTTCCATATATATAGGAATAGAATTCTAAGGTGTAACACTTTGTTAGAAACCTACCAACTTTCATGAAGGAAAGATTGATATTTGATAATTCCAAGACAATGGATGAAGCTATTAGAAAAGCCCACATATGTTATAAGTAGATGAAGGAGAAAGGGGAAACTGGTAGAGGCTAGTTGAGTGAAAAGTGAAATAAAAGGTTCTAAAGGAATAATAAGAACACAATGTTTGCAAGTGTTAAATATGCACACAAAAAACATATGAGTTTACCACAGGGAAAGAGTCAACAAAGAATAAGAACACTAGATGAATCTAAGCAAGTTGAACCATCAAGTAATCTAGATCCTAGTCAGTCACATAAACCTCCCTTACAGCATTGGGGCTATGGGGAAACCCATTACTACAAAAAAATTGCTCACCAAGTTAGAACAGAGCCAACTACTATTATTCAAGAAGCCGCTATAGTTGGGGAGGTGGCTAGAAGCATAATGAGAATTACCAGAGCTTCCTCTTTGCTCGATCTCTTTTAATTTCCATGCCCAAAATATAGTTTGCAGCACCGAGATCTTTCATGTCGAATTTGGAGGTGTTGATGCCTCGAAAATCGGTGCAACAACATTGGGGGATAACCACCCGGTCCGGACCTTAGTAAAACGCCTTTTCCATTTGGGATGGTGGCTCTGACTGGATATAACGGGACCAGTTTCCCGATAATGAATAAAAGGGATGGATGAGTGATGAGTTGTCTATTCTAATGATAGGCGGATAGTTTATTCTATCAACAAAAATACAAAATCTAATACTAATCCCAGGAACAACTATTCATTTGAAATGCAGCGTTTAATAATATTTATCTATTAACAGGCATATAGATGACTCTGTAAAATAAACACAGATATTCATTCAAATATTACTTCGTCTAAATAGTTAAACGAAGCGATTAACACAAATTACTGCATTTATCATTTGTATCATCGATACATATATGATTGAAAGAAAAGTATGCTATAAACAGCCAATAGTGGGATGCATAAAGGATGCTGTTAAAACACATATATATAAGCGATAATAGCGAGAGCGATCAAATGACAATTCATATAACAGAATGAGTTTAGACATAGATAATAGTACCATATGAGTTGCTAATCAATCCCAATATCAATCGTTATTTGAAATTCTTCCTTCAACGCATAAATGTTTTCAAACAAAGACAGTAGTGCACATTTGTATAAAAACTTTCCTTATCAAAATCAGAATGATTGGTCCAGTTTCATAAAAGAATATCCCTTAAGTACAATAGTGCAACTTCAGGGTTTAAGTCATATACACAACTTTACGACCCTTTCTAAATGCATGAAAGGGTCTATAAATACTACTAAGCTAAAAAAATCTTTGAAACAAAATCCTACTAAATTGGCATCAATTAATACTATCTATCTTCTTGGGGGCAATCTGGCAGTCGGCGATGTGAATCACGACTCAGGTTGTTTGCCTTTAAACCTGAGCTGGCTTATCGCAAGCAATGGCTCCACTTCGGGTGGTCTGTTGGGGCGCAAGCTGAGTTGGGCAGCGAAGGTGGCATCCTGAATATCGGGTATGATATACCCGATAGCATCTGTGAGGCATTTGAGGGCGGCTCTCTGGCTGTGCGGCTTCACTAAAAAGAACCAATAAGCATCCCATGTCAAACTGTTGATTCCCGCAATTAACCTTCCATTTTTCTCCAGCTCTGGGTAGCATGAATGTTCCAACATCTTTGTTGTTGTTAATTGGCCTGGAGTACATTGAGAAATCATGTTAGACAAGTAAAGAGTATTATTTACCAATTCAACCAAATTACTAGTGGTTTCCTTGCATCTTAAAATCGCTCTTTCTACCTTCATTAACTATGATTTCCATTCTGTGAATAATATTTCCTTATGTGATTCCAGAATCCTTGGTAGGTTAGCCGCCTGTCCTTGATCGGAATCTTGCCATTCCAGAAAATTTGTCAATGTTTCTTCGGCCTGATCCAAATCTGTCCTTGCCTTTTCTACTTTTTCGCTTATGGATGCCACTAAGTCGCACAATGGCTCTACCTGGGTGATTTGCTGACACAAGAGATTCATTTGATTTATCAATGCTTTATTTAATTGAAACGCCTCTGCTTTGAACTCATCTACCTGAGGGAGCTTTTTCATTTGCTCAATTTTAGCTGATAATTGAGCGATTTTCTCATCTTTGGATTTTAACATTCCCTCAGTTGATGTTTTTAATTGCGCCAATGCTGCCGATAGCTCCTTTTGCTTTTGGATTGCGCTCTCATCAATCCTCTATTTTTCTTCCTGCAATTGCTTAGTCAGTTGATTATTATTTTGTTTTTGTCCTAGCAATTGCTGTTCTGCCTCCTCTGCCTTCTGCTGCGCTTCCGATAATTGAGCGTGTAGCAAAAAGATGTCTTGATCTTTTGCCTTTAATAGACTTCTCACCTCCGATGCTTTATCTATTATTGCCGCTGAATATGCTCCAGCGTATTGCGATAGCTTTGTCAAGTCATTGGAGGGGTAAAATTCTTCCTTCCATACCACGTTTCCTGTTACTGTTAATTCAGGGAATAAAGAAGGTTGATCAGTCCTTCTCCTCTTCCTCTGTCGTTTCACTATAGCTTTATGCTTAGGGCTGTAGAAGAAATCCAAGGGAGGAATCTCTTCTATCTGCAAAATGATTTCGCCCGATGGGTCCTTTGGAATTATTTCCGTTTCCTTTAATTTGGGTGGGTCGTTGGTTTCGCCCGAAACCTGCTTTGATGTCACTTCTTATGTGTCGCCCTCTTTTGAAATCTCATCATCTTTAGAGAATTCTAGATTGCCGATGATTGAATTGAATTGCTGCCATTCCTGGAGCAATTTTGGATCAATCTGTGTATCATCATTAACTTTTGAACCGCTCTGTTCTTGCGTTTTCGCTTGGGTTTCTTCCTGTCTTTGCATGTTCGCCTGGGTTTCTTCCTGTCTCTGGTCATGCACTTCCTCCTGCTGCTTTGATGTAATAGGAGGCTCTTTATCACGTCGTTGCTCAGGCTCGCTTGATTTTGTTGTTGGTGGAGTAGTCGCTAACAGGTCTAGAGGCAGAGTTTGCAACCTCTACTCTCTAATTCTATTAATTTGACTAGCCCCTCATTGTTGTATTCATTTATGTCGAGTGATTTAACTTGATATAGCGACTCGGCCGATGTGAACAAGTCCTCAAATCTGTCTTCTTTGTGCTTGAACTTGGCCAATTTGGCCTGGTCGAGTGCATTGTAGGCGACTTTTTTCGGATCGAATCGCCTGCTCGGCAGAGTTGCCAGGGTTAGTGAATTTATTTTCTCAGCTTCTTTCTCTGCATGTTTGAGATCATGCAGAGTGTAGATACCAATTCACAAAGGAAAGGAGGGCCAAACATGCTTCTTTGCTTTTTTCAGAGTTTGAGTAACCCCATCGGCGTTGATCTGATAGGCTATTTCCCTGGCAAGTAGTTTATCAAGGATGTATAGAGGAAGCGCATGGGACTTGGCTTGACTGCCAAAAACTATGATATAGGTGAAATTTTCTTCTCCAAACCAACTCCCTACGGCAGTTAAATCCACCCCCGCTTGGTTAGAAATCTTAGGGCAGGCTTATTGAAAATGGAATAATGAATAGGCAACATGAAACCGTTGCAGATTTGATACAAATGGTGTTTGTAGTTGGTCTTCCACAACTTTTGATGATATATGTGGACGGGTGCG